>CM054158.1:53823230-53858230 GCA_028751875.1 Rapana venosa | reverse complement strand
CTTCTTCAGCCTGCCTCGCCTTCTCTTCCCCTGCACTGTTCTTTGCAGTATGGTCTTGGAGAGCCCATCTGATCTTGTCACATGCCCATACCATCTGAGCTTCCTTTTCTTAACTGTTGTCAGTAGGTCTTCGTAGTGCTTTACTTGTTGGGTGATGGTTTGTCGGACTTCTTCTTTGGTAATGTGGTCCCTGTATGAAATTCTAAGGAGTGTTCTGAGGCATCAGAATAAATATTATTGATTTAAGATTCAGAGTCAGTAGAAACCTTAGCTGATTAATTTCTTAGATAGATAGATAGATAGATAGATAGATAGATAGATAGATAGATAGATAGATAGATAGATAGATAGATAGATAGATAGATAGATAGATAGATAGATAGATAGATAGATAGATAGATAGATAGATAGATAGATAGATAGATTTATTTGTTTATTTATTTGTTTATTTATTTGGTCCTGCCTTATCTTCTGTGACATTCCTGACTTCTGTTCCCACGCCGCTCATCTCAGTCTCTCCACCACAGCCAAACCCAGATTCGTTAAGTTGCATCTTCGGGGTCACAAATCCAAAGGGAGCCTATCAATATCAGGCCACGTGGGGCTACCAGTCAGAAGGGCCCTGCACTTCTGCTTTGTCACTTTAGTGGTGTTCAGTGGTGCCTATAATGAGCAAACATACGCAGAACATAACCAACTGAACCCTCTACGGACGACAGTAGTAGCTCAGTAGCAGAGCCAGACTGAGTGAGTCACCACTGTGGTGGCGATCCCCCACAACGTCCACCTCACAACGTTCTCCCGTGAATCTCCAGCTCTGGAAGGTTTGATGCCAACTCACCACAAGCTCAGAAGTGTATGGTGAACCAATCCTGAGGTCACCAAGAGACCAGAGCAACTAGGGCCACCCAAACAGACAACTTTCTGTATTGCATGGCAATGAGAATGATGTATTGATGCTGCTGTGGAAGTGCATCTACTATGAAACTACTTGAAGGCTTGTACACCACACTTCCTATCATAAAACATCCTTGCATCAACCGGGCCCGAGAGATGCAGACACCTGCAGTGTTGGTCAGGTAATTTGGGCAACACTCAACTTGCATCCGTAAAGTGGATGAAGTTCGACTGCGTGGTCCCAATCTTCCCACTGAGCCCACTGCAGATCTACTTTGGATTGGAGCCTGTTGGAGTTAGAAAATCCCTAGGGTTCTAAAGGGATTCAAACCCGCAACCTTCCAGTCCATAACCAGGCCGAAGAAGTAATCAGTGTGCTACGGTGGCCGCTGTCTCCTTTGGGTTTCTCTGATGATGATAAAAGATTCATATAAGTTCCATTTTTTATTATTATTATTATTATTATTATTAAAAGATTGCCTTCATGTGTGTCGACAAGTGTCATACGAAACCAAGATAGAACCAACAAGAGTGGAAACACCAGATGATGGGGTAGGGACAAACAAAGTTCACAGCTGACTTTTAAGGATTGACATCCTATGCAAGTTGTACTACCATGACCATTGCCGAAAATACCTATACATGCTTCAACACTAGGGCTTCACTTTTATGCCAGAAAAACAAGACTACAACAGATTTGTGGAGTAAAGAGAAGGAGAACAAGTATCAACAACAGTAATAACTTCAACACAGTGGTACAATAACACACCAACAATAACATTCACGACAGTTATGACAACACATTTGCATCCTACACCTCTACCGGTACAGAGAACAACATCACGTACCAAAACGAAGTTTACGATGCAGTCAGCACACAGCATCACGTGAACACGACACCACTGGAACCACGGAACGGTTTCTCAATGCGGTGACAGCCAGGTCTCTGGGGCGGCTCTGTGAAGAAGACAGGCCGGTGTGGGGTGTGGGTGAGGCACTGGCCTGGCAGGACTGCGTGTGTGTGTGTTCTTCCTGCACAAAGGGGGAATAACTTCTTTTCTGCATAACGGGTTATCCTCTCATTTGACCTCTGTACTGGTGAGTGTTTTTGATATTTGAAGGCTGTTTTCACTTTGCCATAGCTGTAAAAGTGTGTGCATGTCTTGATACCGCCTCTGCACCTGATTTCTCCTCGGGATGGTTAGACCTGGTGTTTGAATGTGCTTACTCTCTGTGAAGCAGCATCGAGCGTGGTTACCAACTGGATGGGGGCCGTTTGCGCGCCTTGGCTTCAGTACAGTCCCCCAATTCACCCAGCTGTAAATGGGTACCTGTCCTCTTTAGGGTCAGGGAAGGTAAAGCAGCGAGGGAGAGGAGATGGGCGCCGCCCTCAATATGCTGGCCCCTGGAGAAGTTGAGGTCTCTGACGCCTCACTCCCCTACAACCACACAGGTTATGGGACACCTTCACCTTTACTTTACCTACTCTCACAAGTTTATCCTACTGACTACAATTTTACTTCAGATTGCATTTGTGTTATTTGTCATCAACATGGTATTTTTTCAACTCTGACTTTCATACCAAAGTTTAATGATGTTTCTTATGAGCGTTCCACAAAGTTGATTCCCGTGTCTTCAGCAGCACCTATCCTGTGTCTGATATCTTTGTTTTCTAAATTGCCAGTCTTCACATCCTCATAGCGTGTGAGGTGCTAAACAAGTTCTCTTACGTTACAGTGTCCAGTGCGACGTTTGAGGTGAAGCCGGACATGCTGTTCTTCCTTCGGACACACGCTGTGTGAAGACAGGCGAGGCAGACTGGTCAAGACTTCAGACATTGCCTCCCTCCAGCAGACAGTGCCCCGGTGTTGTCTCCCCTCACAAGGCTTGATGCCAGACAACTGTCAATGACAACAACAACAACAACAAGAAACGACTCTATCAGAGAACAGACCTCCTCAAGCAGATTGCCAGTTTTGTGCTTCAGATAAACGCGACTGTCAGCCAGTCATGGCCAAACAGCTGTGAACATGAATGGTCTGCATGCAGAGTCGGCCTCTTCAGAATGGAGAAACTGTCAGCCGTGATTGTCAACAGCCATCTTTAGAGTGGAGACAGCTTGTGACCAGTTAGTCCTGTGTCAGTGTTTCGTCTCAATGACAGCAATCAGAACTGTTTGTTTGGCTGTCATTGGGGAATATCTTCACTAGGCACAAATGACTGAGAGATGTTTTGGAAGTGTAGTCCTGTGTGTCCTTTCTTTGTTTAAGCAATGCGGCAGTTCGTGTCAGGGAGTGTGTGTGTGTGTGTCTGTGTGTCTGTGTGTCTGTGAGTCTGTATGTGACAGAATGAACAAGAAGAGAGAGAGAGAGAGAGAGAGAGAGAGAGAGAGAGAGAGAGAGAGAGAGAGAGAGAAAGGGAGAGAGGGGGGATACTGAGAACAAAAACAAGAAAGTTCAATAAGGTAACAGAAAAAAACAGATGAGATCAAAACGAAAAAAAGCACAAACTTTGTATAGAAAGTTTAAGATAAAACAAACACAACTGTACACGCACAACCTAAGCTAAAGATAAAACAAACACAACCATACACGCACAACCTAAGCTAAAGATAAAACAAACACAACCATACACGCACAACCTAAGCTAAAGATAAAACAAACACAACCGAACACGCACAACCTAAGCCAAACTACAAAGCAAACACAACCGAACACGCACAATCTGCTCCACGCAAAAGCCAAGCACTAAACAGACCAAATCAAAGCAAACAAAAACGAAGGTCTACCTTTCCGGCAGAAAAAAAAACCTGCAAGGAAAGCAACGTTCATAAAACATCACCGGTTTTCCAGAAGTGAAGAAAGTAACGGTAATGAAACCATTACTGAGATTGATCCAGAAAGATGGCATGGGTTAGGTGCTGGGATCATGCTTTTAAATAGGAAAGTTTCTCATATGACAGACAGCTCATATGACAGCTCATTTGCCAGACAGCAAAAGTTGTTATCTGAGCAAGCATTGCATTCAAAGCGCATACAAGCAGACATAAAATATCGTGCTTAGGAGACACATATCAAAGTGCAACAAAAGATGTCAACCATCATTGGATTTGTCACTTTGTAATGGCTTCATGGCATTATTTTGAACTATCTCATTGCATTCGAAATGGCGCAACATATAACCTTCTGCGTCTTTAAAAGGACTAAAGTTTTGAAATGCTTCTGTGAGTCTTTAGAGTGAAAGAAACTAGTAGACAGATAGGGCGAAAAACATTTTTATTTCCGTCAAAACAAAACGAGCCAGACAGCAAGCAGATTAACTAGAGCTAAATGAATAACGAAGTTACCCCTTCAGTGTGTGACAGACAGGGACTTAGGCAGGGCAGACCAAGAAACTCACTGAGATACAGACAGTGATCCTATCCATGTCTACCATCTGGAGCAATGTGTTGTTTGGGATTCCAGTCAGGCCTGTCTGTTTGCTTGTTTTTCAACGGTTTTACTTTCTCATTGACAGTCACATTACCAAGAGAGAGTCTCTTCCTCTCAACACGTGGCCAGCATGCTAAGAGAGGGCAGAAATCCTCCTTTCTGTTTTCAGCGCTGTTCCGACATGAATCAATACCAGCATGTGCGGAAACACTCTCACAAGCATGTGCACATGCATGCAGCAGACATGCACTCGTGCATGCATGAATATACATCCATGTACATACATGCATACATGTATGCACACACGCACATAAACATCTATACATGCTCATATGCGCTCAGAAGGTCCGAATGCACCCAACAACCCATATGCACCCCCCACCCCCACCCCCACCACCACCACCCCCATCCTCCCCCTCCCCCACACACACACAGACAGACAGAGACCTGCATGCACACTTTCTTTCTCAAACCCATTACCAGGAAGAGAGGCCAACATGGCGTGCCTGCAGCAAGTGGGAGACGCGGGCTGTCAGCGTTGATAGATCAGTGTCTGGTCAGCAGTCCAGCACTGAAGGATTAGCAGGGGGGAGCAGCAGTAGGTGAGAAAACCAGATTACATTTCCAATTAGGGAAGAAGATAGCCAGCTGGCAAGATAAGGGACAGGGATGGGAGGAACTGACTAAATACAGGACAGTCTGGAAATTAATCAAATATTCAGATAATGGATCTTAAAGTGAACAGTGTTTGGCTGTGGAAAAGTTGCCACATAATAATGTGGCAAACATGACGTATTTACGTGTCAGACTTGCCACTGCTTGGGGGCCCTGATGGCGAGGGAAGGAAGCAAAAGTCAGAGCTGTGATAACAGAGCTGCTGCTGCTGGTGCCTCGGCCTTTCAGTTGAACTCCTGTTTTCCACGTTTACAATACTTTTATCAAAGTAAAATTTCAAGTACATTCAAGTAAAAGAATATCAACTCAGAAGTGTTTCATATGTTGATGAAATGTGTGCTTTGTTTATACTGTGTCTACTACTACAGTAACAGACATTACCTCCATGCCCAGGCCACAGCAGAAGCATGGACGGCCATCCCCCCTCTGGACCGTTGGGCTCTGACTTCAAGGCCATGGTTTGTTGATAGTTCCTCCAATCTCTCGACAACTTTTCCACGATTTTGTTCACTGCTTGCCAGACTGCCTATGTCTGTAAGCAAAGGTGTGTAGATTTATTTTTGTAATGTCCCTTGGGCATAAAAATCATGATTCACACAACAATGGTTGGAAACATGTAGGAGATAGGAGACAACCTTGTTAAACTCCAGCCAAAAGCCAAAACCACTCTTCATCAACACAACTTTTAAGTACTGAAATGTGTTGCCTTCAAGCAAGTTTTCTTGGTGGTATTGAAGAGTGCTTACCTGATGCTGATTTTGTTTCTTGCAGCCCATAATGCTTTCTGCCAGACTCCATCAAACGCCTTTTCAAAATCTGAGAAGAATGGTATAACTCCTTTTCAGGTGCTTTTGTTGGGGTTGTGCAAAGTGAAAATATGTTCAGTGCTACATCTGCTTTTGTGAAACCAATCTCTCAACTTAATGTTTCTCTTAATACTTTTGATGTATGTCCTGCAAAGTTCTATCTCACCAAGTAACTTCTTCAAGTAATGATTTTCAAACGCATTTTGTACACAAATGTGAAACTTGTTTAGTTTGTCAATGGAGCACAGAAAAAGTATGCAAGTTATAAAATCAGCATATTGTCAGGATTCAGCAATGTAACATTGATACTATTTCATTGTTATACTGTTTTCAAACAGTTATCTGTCCATTGATAAGTTAGAAAACAACAGGGGTCGAATCAAGCTTAGGTAGCATGAGCCAATACAAGGCAGCAGCTTCAACACGGAACTGACAGAACATGATTTGTAAAGAAGAAAAGGAATAATCAGGGGCGGGGAGCATCAGTGCAAATGTAGTGTGAGTACTGTCAAGACATTCAGCACACATCAAACTCCAGACTGTCAATCAATGTTAACACTCTCAGAAAGTTAAGTCTCACACCCACCAGTACTTCAATAGTAACGTCTGAGCACAACACTTGTAAACGCAACTGGACCGAATGGTATTGACCGTTGTGATAAAAGCCATCTCCAATGTGTAAAAGCCATCTGCAGTGTGTAAAAGCCATCTGCAGTGTGTAAAAGCCATCTGCAGTGTGAAAAAAGCCATCTGCAGTGTGGTGGTCCACTACTTTTGTCTCTTTCCACTGCTCTCTCTTTTCTCACGTTTAAAGATGTCACCTACCTGGTCTTGCAGCCAGATATGTTTCCATGTAAAGCTACTGGAAATATTGGTTCTACAACGACATAAAGAGAGAAGCAGTAAGGAATTATGTACTGTTCGAAGTCATTGGGACTGAGATTTTCAATTTGATAAACCACGCAACATATTGAAACCTGTCTTCCACGCCAAATGTTACGCCTACTAACAACTACCAGCAAAAATAGTTTTGTTCAAAATTGGGAAATTGGGTTACAGTTTGCAGCCAGAAAAACTTGAAAGTTGGAAGGTGACTGAATTCCCTGCAGACATAGCGCTATGTGCATTGAACAGTTCTGATGTGCGGACAGACTGAGGAAAAGACAGGTCATGATCATGACACGTGTTCCTGCCATAGAGCCTTAGCGGCTGACAGAAACATCAGGCATATCCATCGTGGCACTGGAAGTAGTCACCTGGTGTTTGTTTTCTCTTACTATTGGCAGCTATGGATCTGTACTGCACAATCTCTTCCCTGTACATGCAAACTAACAGAGCATGTTGATTTCCTTGTTAACACCATAACAGACCAGATGGTAAACACACCACTGGACAGATTTGTTAAAGAACCTGGCCAGCCTGCTGAAACCAAATGGAACGTAAGTACCATCTACGTGTCTGAGAACACAGCGAGTCAAGCACAGACGTGGCAGACGAGCACCACACACAACCACAGAAAAGACAGTCATCCTGTTTCTCCTGTCATTCAGATTCAATCACCCCTGTTAGGTAACTGTCTGTGGTTTCCGTGTTCCTAGCCTTTGACTACTACAAGACAGTCTGCTCTTTCCACGCTGTGTCCACTGTGTGAACAACAACTTTCGGTCTGTTTCTAACACCGTCACTACACACATTGATATCGTTTAGCTGCGTGGTTCATTAAGAGCGCACATAAATAATTATGTTCATGGATGCGTGCATGTGTGCGCAGACTCACTCGCTGATGTACGACCATGAAAGCCTGTGTTTTTTCCTGCATGCATGCACTTGCATACACTCTGGAACACACAAATAAACCGCGATCAGGAACAAACGGAATCATAAACACATACGCATACACACACGTACGCACGCATGTACGCACGCACGGATACACACTCAGATTATCTAGCGCACACGTTAAAACCCGTTCCGCTTTTCGGAAGAGTACGGATGACAAAATTGACCAAACTGCATACACCCGGGAGACTATATTAAAAAGCACATGAGTGCTTATTCCATTATCCTAGAAACAAAGAATGAATAAAATAAATGATAAATGAAATAGCACACACACACACCACACACCACACACACACACCACAAACACACACACACACACACACACACACACATTCTATGGCTACAATGTCCAGATACAGATAGCCATTAATCTAGAAAACAAATGGGTACCTCACTTATCGTCATCCAGAAATTTAGACAGATGTCAGTGGTACACTCTGAAGTACAGTACACGATCTTAGAGAGCACTAATGCAAATCCCGGACTGTGCATTTCAATATTCTCTCAAAATTAATGTCATGAAGAACACTGTAAAACGCATGTTTTAAAACAGACTTTATGTAGGAAACAAAAACATTCTTATTCACATTCTTCTTCTTCGCATACTTCTTTGCATTCTTCTTCGCATTTTTCCTTCGCATTCTTCTTCTTCGCATACTTCTTTGCATTCTTCTTGACATTTTTCCTTTGCATTCTTCTTCTTTCTTGCTTTCTTCTTCTTCTTCTTCTTCTTCTTCTTCTTCTTCTTCTTCTTCTTCTTCTTCTTCTTCTTCTTCTTCCTCTTCTTCCTCTTCTTCTTCTGCTTCTGCTTCTTCTTCTGCTTCTGCTTCTTCTTCTTCTTCTTCTTCTTCTTCTTCTTCGCATTCTTCTTCGCATTCTTCTTCGCATTCTTCTTCGCATTCTTCTTCGCATTATCTTTTCGCATTCTTCTTCGATTCTTCTTCTTCTTCGCATTCTTCCTTCGCATTCTTCTTCTTCTTCTTCTTTCTTGTTCTTGTTCTTGTTCTTCTTCTTCTGTTCTTCTTCTTCTTCTTCTTCTTCTTCTTCTTCTTCTTCTTCTTCTTCTTCTTCTTCTTCTTCTTATTCTTCTTCTTCTTCTTCGTTCTTCAGCATAAGTTAGACAGTCGGGATCACAAGGGAGATAATATCACGAAGTTGTGTGCAGTGCTGGGTGGATCCGTCACTTTAGGTATGTCTGTTCTCCCCCAAGACTTTGATCGATAGTCTGGATAGTCATCTTTCAAAAGACCAAAAATCCTGTGTTCCACTGAGGACTGCGTACTCCAAACTTTTCCTCTGACCTCTAACAAATGTATCGATAGCGGGTACCACATCCATATTCGTTTGCCTAAAAGTCACAAATGTGATTATTCTTTTTTTGGAAAATTTGACTGAAAAAGTTTCTGGTACTGAGCAGAGTAGTGCTACTCGTATTTTGTGTAGTGCTAGAGAATGTATTGCATTTTTATACGATTGTACTGTAAACAATAAAGGTAAAGGTGTCCCAGAACCTTTGTGATCGTAGGGAAGTAAGGCATCAGAGACCTCAATTTCTCTAGGGGCCAGCATATTGAGGGCAGCGCCCATCTCCTCTCCCACGCTGCTGTACTTTCTATGACCCTAAAAAGGGCAGGTACCCATTTACAGCTGGGTGAACTGGGGAACTGTACTGAAGCCAAGGTGTGCAAACGGTCACCCATCCACTTGGTAGCCACGCTACGGATAGTACTGGCAAGATGTCGGCATTGGGCAGAAGAGGAAAGGCAGAGGAAAGCGTCATGTACATGGAGTGTTGAGATATACCAACAGTCTACGTTGATAGCAAAGACATCATGCTTGACTTACAACAATAAAATCCATAATAGCAGCAGTAGTAACAACAGTAAAATCCGCCAAAAAAATCATAATTATCACTATCATTATGATATGAAAGTCATAAACACACAAACACACACCCACATACACACAGACACATAGGCACACAGACACACATACACACAGAAGACAGACAGACAGACGGACAGACAGAGTTGGGTTAAAAAACAAATTACCAGCGAGGAGGCAAAAGCTGACGTGTTGGGAGAAATGAGAGACCTTACTTGTCAGCTTTGATAGATCAGTGGCTATTGAACAATCTACAAGGTGTTGGAGAGAGAGAGAGATGGGGGGGGGGGGGGGGGTAAGTGGGATTCTAAATGAGTGGATAATAGGGAATACGAACGTAAAGGATATGACTAGAGAAAGAAAGAAAGAAAGAAAGAAAGAAAGAAAGGGAGACATGACTAGAAACAAAAAGAGAGATAAAAAGAAAGACAAACAAATGAGCCTAGACAGACAGACAAGTACAGAGAGAGAGAGAGAGGAGAGAGAGAGAGACAGACAGGCAGACAGACAGACAGACAGAGAGAGACACATGAGAGAGACACAGAGAAAGAAAGAAAGAAAGAAAGAAAGAGAAAGAAAGAAAGAAAGAAAGAAAGAAAGAAAAGAAAGAAAGAAAGACAGACAGACAGACAGACAGACAGACGCTTTTGACGCTTTGACCAAGAGAGAGACAGACAGACAGACAGACAGAGAGAGAGAGACAGAGAGAGAGAGAAAGAAAGAGAGAAAGAAAGAAAGAAAGAAAGAAAGAAAGAAAGAAAGAAAGAAAGACAGATAGACAGACAGACAGACAGACGCTTTTGACGCTTTGACCAATTTATTGTCATTGCCCAAAGTGGCCTATTGACAAGGGGGGTTATACACGACTTTCTTTTGTAAATACAAATAAATACAAGAAAAATCACATTATGCTTTTAACGTAATGAAAACAAAAAACCCCAAAATGAGCTCTCTATGAACGGATACGACTTTAAGCTCTGACGTAAACTCAGTTTCAAACTGAACACAAAGTAATAACAAGGATGAATAATAGGAACCAATAAGCAATAACTAAAATAATAAAAAGAACATTCTAGAATGCTATATTAGATCATCCATTGAAATTGTATGTGAAATTTTCAAAAAATATTCTTGCTGGAGACTACAGCGTAATTATAAATGTTTTTTTAGGTGTGTCACAAAATGCTGAAGTTTACATAATATAAATGTTACTTTAGTTTAGTCACAAATGTTAAGCTAATTGGAACTTAGCTGTAATTGTCTTAATTTCAGTGCTTCAGTAATAAACTTTGCAACCGATTTGATCACAATATCATCATCAGACGATAAGATAGAAAAAATATCTTGCCTTCGGAAAGCTTCTAGATTGAGAACACCACAGTTTTCACGTATGGAAACATATGATTGACAATGACAGACAGAGAGAGACAGAGACAGAGAGACAGAGAAAATAAAAAGACAGACAGGGAGACAGAGACAGAGAAAATAAAATTGGCACACCAGTAGTGTTTAAAGTCTTACATTCAGTAAGCAAAGAAACGTAAAATTTCTTTGAAAGTTTCTTTAAAATGCTAACTAACAATGATGGGCCTAGAAACCTGCATTAAATGGTCAGAAAAAACTGACGATAATAACTGTGTAACGGAATATGGTTGTTAATAATTCATAGAATGCAAAACAGTCAAATCAAAATGGTTTCAAATGTGTTCTTTATTTAGAATTTTGAGGACACCTGTACTGTAAAAAGAATTGAGAATTTTAAATCAAAATATATGGATATTTGTTCCAGGAAAAAGATAGTGTATATCACATATTTTATGAAATATCAAACAATTCTGGGAGAATTTGGAACACACACTGAAAAGTAAATGTACTGCTAAAAGTCTTGGGAGAATATTAAACTTGCGAAACAAACAACTATTAATTGGTTTTGACGGGACTATAAAGAGGGGTTCAGTTTTGGATTTGATTATACTAGTAGGCAAATTCTTTATCAATATAATTATGCAAGTTTGATAAATATTGACAATCGTTTCTCGTTTTTGTGCGATATCTTGCAGACAAGATAGAACAGAAAAGAGTAAAGGTCAAAACTGCTATGGAATTTTTATGATTTCTTGAAAAATGTTCTGTAAAAGTTTTCTCGTTGGATTTTTGTTAGTTTGTGTTTTGCCCTAAGTGCATGGTGCCCATAGTGTTAAGCTTTGAATCGCCCTCAGCATGGAGAGTCTGGCTGTCACCTCAGTGGATGGACCTTGTCCTGGTCACCAGGGACTGACACAGCACTTACCGTGAAGACTGAAGTCATGGACTTGTTGATACTTGTTGATACTGCCAGGGCGTTGTCCAGTTATTACTACAGTAATATTTTCCTTTACTATTGTTACTGCCATTATCTGTTTATCTTGTTATCAATTCTGTTACATTAATTATTAAAGTGTTTCCTTTTGATATGTGACTATATCTATTGTCTCATGATTGATGTACTTCTATTATTTGATAATAAGAGAAACAGACAGACAGACAGACAGATAGACAGACAGACAGAAAGACAGATAGATAGACAGACAGACAGAGGGAGGGGGTAAAGTAATCAGTGTAGGGGAGAACTGGGAGTAATCGTGGCCAAAAGAAAATGATGCATCAGCGGAACGTCCACTGGGAAAAAGAGGAAGATCAGTCAGTCAGTCAGTCAGTAAGACAGACAGTCAGTCAGTCAGTCACTAAAGGTAAGGTCAGTCACTAGTGGTAAGGTCAGTCACTAGTGGTAAGGTCAGTCACTAGTGGTAAGGTCAGTCACTAGTCCTGAGGTCAGTCACTAGTGCTTAGGTCAGTCACTAGTGGTAAGGTCAGTCACTAGTGGTAAGGTCAGTCACTAGTGGTAAGGTCAGTCACTAGTGCTTAGGTCAGTCATTAGTGGTAAGGTCAGTCACTAGTGGTAAGGTCAGTCACTAGTGGTAAGGTCAGTCACTAGTGCTTAGGTCAGTCATTAGTGGTAAGGTCAGTCACTAGTGGTAAGGTCAGTCATTAGTGGTAAGGTCAGTCACTAGTGGTAAGGTCAGTCACTAGTGCTTAGGTCAGTCATTAGTGGTAAGGTCAGTCACTAGTGGTAAGGTCAGTCATTAGTGGTAAGGTCAGTCACTAGTGGTAAGGTCAGTCATTAGTGGTAAGGTCAGTCACTAGTGGTAAGGTCAGTCACTAGTGGTAAGGTCAGTCACTAGTGGTAAGGTCAGTCACTAGTGGTAAGGTCAGTCACTAGTGCTGAGGTCAGTCAGTAGTCACTAGTGCTTAGGTCAGTCACTTCCACACAGCACTTGTAGTGTAATGGTCTCTAGAGTTCTGCCTCACTTGATACATCCGTCACTCTGTCTGTCTGTCTGTCTGTCTGCGTCTGTGTCTCTCTCGACTGTCTGTCTGTCTGTTTGTTTGTCTGTCTGTCTGTCTGTCTTTCTGTCTGCCTGTCTGTCTGTCTGTCTGTCTGTATGTATGTATGTATGTATATTCTATGTATCTACGTATCTATGTATGTATATGTGTGTTTGTCTCTCTCTCTCTTCTCTCTCTCTCTCTCTCTCTCTCACTCTCTCTCTCTCTTCTCTCTCTCTCTCTCTCTTTCTCTCTCTTTCTCTCTCTCTCTCTCTCTTTCCTCTCTCCTCTCCTCTCTGATCTCTCTCTCTCTCTTCTCTCTCTTCTCTCTCTCTCTCTCTCCTCTCTTCTTCTCTCTCTCTCTCTCTCTCTTTCCCCCTCATCCTCTTTCTTCTCTCTCTCTCTCTTCTCTTTCTCTCTCTCTCTCTCTCTTCTCTTCTCTTCTCTTTTCTCTCTCTCTCTTCTCTCTCTCTTTTCTCTCTTCTCTTCTCTGCTTCTCTCTCTCTTCTCTCCTCTCTCTTCTCTCTCTCTCTCTCTCTCTCTCTCTCTCTCTTCTCTTTCTCCTTCTCTCTCCCCTTTCTCTCTCTCTCTCTTTCTCCTCTCTCTCCTCTCCCTCTCTCTCTCTCTCTCTCCCTCTCCTCTCTTCCCTCCTCTCTCTCTCTTCTCTCTCTCTCCTCTCCTCCCTCTCTCTCTCTTCTCTTTATATCTCTCTCTTCTACTTTCTTCTCTCTGTCTTCTCTTCTTCTCTTCTCTCTTCTTTCCCTTTCTCTCTCTCTCTCTCTCTCTTTCTTCTCTCTCTCGCTCTCTCTCACTCTTCTCTCATCTCTCTCTCTCTCTCTTTCTCTTCTCTCTTCTTTCTCTCTCTTTCTCTCTCTTTCTCTCTCTCTCGCTCTCTCTTCTCCTCTCTCTTGCTCTCTTCTTTCGTCTCCCTTTCTCTCTCTACTCTTTCTCTCTCTCTGCTCTCTCTTTCCTCTCTCTCTCTCTCTCTCTACTCTCTCTTTCTCTCTCCTTTCTCTCTCTTCTTCTCTCCTCTCTTCCTCTAACGTTCTCATCTCTTCTATGCATGACTCTTCTGCTCCTTTTCCTGTCTTCTCTGTTTCTGGCTTTGTCTCACGATTTTTCTGATGGTCTAGGTTGCTGATTTCGCTGGTTGTACTGGTTGGTTGGCTGGTTGGTTGGCTGGTTGGTTGGCTGGTTGGTGACTGGTTGGTTGGCTGGTTGGCTGACTGGGGTTTGGGTGTCTGTTGGTTGGTTGGCTGGTTGGCTGACTGGTTGGCTGACGGTTGGTTGGCTGGTTGGTTGGTTGTGGTTGGTGATGGTTGGCTGGTTGGCATGGACTTGGTTGGCTGGTTGTGACTGGTTGGTTTGGCTGGTTGGTTTGGTTGTTGGCTGGTTGCTGACTGGTTGGTTGGCTGGTGGGCTGTTTGGCTGTTGGCTGGTTGGTTGGCAGGTGGTTGCTTGCTTGTTGCGGGCTCTGTTGTGTTGTGTGTTGTTGGTGTTACCTGACAGCTGGCTTGCATGTTTTTTTTGACTGTTGGTTTGTCAGGGCTGGGTTACGGATCGGGTGGGAGAGCATTTATTCAAAATATTCATCCTGTCACACTCACCAGTTTTCATTCAATGGTCAGTGTTTAACAGTTAAACAACTACCAAGTTCAACCAAATGGTACGACTCTCTGTTAAGTCAGCAGGTGGACAGTGGTTTGGAGATGCGGGTTTTCAAACCAACTACAATCGCCATGTAAGAGCAGGAGACTGTCCACATTTGAAAAATTTCAGCTGTAAGAGGTGGTACCAAGGTTCAGTCAGTCAAAAGTTCTCTGCTACTGCTAGCGTATCCATGTCAACGCCGGTTACAAGACTTCGCATGATGGGGAGTAAACCCAATTAAACAAAACCTCAAAACTATGGAGACTTGGAATGGAGATCGGACGCTCACACCATGAGGAATCAACCTAGGGAGTTCACAGAAAAAACATTATGGACAGCAAAGCGAATGGAAGCGGATTGGCGAGCACATGGGTAAGAAGACGCGTTGTCCATGTAAACCAGGGTGGATAGTGACAAGTCGTACTGATTAAACATTTTACTTAAGCTCCTAGCAGAAAAATCACATTGGTTCATGACCGTCCCGTTTACACTCTACATCACAAATCTAACCATTGAACATTAAGTAAGAGCTAGACGATATAATATGGACATTATGACTAATAAATGAGGACACATCTTGAGTGAGATTTACTGAAGAAGACTAAGACTCTGGTAACAGTGGCCAGGAAACATTCATTCAACATGGAGTGCCTTCTATTTCAAGATAGTTGGGATCTTCATCACTGTACACGCTTCCAGCATACCTTATCAGCATACGGAGTGCTCTGGCCAGCCCAAACGCAAATCCTCATAATAATTTTTCTAAATGCACCTTTCATCTGCTTCATACAGAGCCACAGTAGAGAATTTTTATGAGATCTTGAAGTACATTACACGAACATCCAAGAGGATCATCTCATCATCGCAAGTGGATTTTAAGCCAAAGCTAGGTCCTGATCTTCAACCACGATGGCCAACATTTGATCTTTGGAACTGGAGCATCCAACGCAGGGGATCTTCGTCTGCTTGGACGTTTGCCTGCTTACCCATCCTTACCAATGCATCAATGACCCTCATACCCACAAGCAGTCGAGGAGACAACCGTGCATGCAGCTCATCGGTCAGAGATCCTATAACCAAACATAGGATTTTCTCTTGACCTCGACAGAGGCTTGAAACCAAGCATCAACAGAGCCGGAGAGACAAAATTCCTACTCCTGGAGCAATGCATAAAGGCCAGGACCACGGACACTTGCTGTGCTGGTATTCAAACATGAAAGCTGAACAGTAAAAAAGGCAAACCAGCCTTGACAAAACCACGAATCACATTACGTACAAAACTAAAATATCAGCATTCGAGGAGATGCTTCCAAAACTACAGCTTGAGCCGGACGATTTGTCAGATGCATTAACTACCATCAACCTGACAAGACATCTCTAGACACTCAACACACTCAATGAGCTCCATGACAACTGCAGAGAATGGCAGTGTCTCGTGACGTCAGAGGAATAACACGACTCAACATGCTACTACTATGTCAGCATCTGGATCTGGGTTACAGGGCACTGACAACCCAACAGGCTCTTCCACTTCCTTAGAAGAATTAGCGAGCCAACAATTACGTGAAGAAGTCATGTCCTAGCGCCGAGCAGGAGTGATCCATGTCAATTATGAGATCGACAAGAAGAACATGAAGTGGTCAACACTAAAATGCTACACACCTGAAGAACTAGATTTTTAAACACACTTCAAACAAATCTCAGTCTTAGACCAGCTCCACAACCTCGCTTCAAGAAGCTTTTTTCAGCATGCAGTTGACGGCTGTGATCTGAATTTTTTTCCTTAAGAACTTGCACAACTCCGATTTTAACCTGACAAGATGCATTAATCGGAGAATCCAAGCAACATTCAAATGCTTACCTCGCCATTACTTACTGTAAAAGAAGTGGAAGAAGCATCCAGCACTTACCATAGAATGTCCCCATGGACAGACAATATACCAGAGAGTTTGCTCAGACATGGATGGCGGAAACAGTCATCAAATATTTGACAGGCTGATCGTAGAAGATAATGTGTGAGACAAAACAGATGGCACAGTACTGGAGCACAATTCAGCTTCATTTCATGATACCTGCCTGGCAATGAAGTGAATTTACGCAACTGCGAAAAAAACATTTTATAGAAATCGAGCCTCATCGCACCCAGCAAGTCAAAAGCTCAAATTATTTTGATCGACTCAAGGAAAGGAGCAGAAAAAAAAACAACTTGAAAAACAAGGCTGGGTTCAGTGCTGGCAGGGGCACTCGAAAACAGATTTTAACTTGCCCACATCATGATGGAAAACACTTCAAATCAGGGGAGAACCCGTTCCAAACTTCAGCATTCAAGAAGGTTCACAGATATACAAGGCCTTTGGCAGGTCCTCGGGAAGTTTGCATTGAAGAAGGACTGGGCCCATTTAAGCCTATCCAAATCTGCAAGAGTGCCAGTCCCTTTTGAACAATCAGGTCGGAGATACTCAAAACCAAGTTGGTACCACAAGGAAAGCCGTTATCTAGCCTGTTCAACTGTTGTAAACCAGACCAGTGGATATGACTTCCACCCTCCATTCCATGTCCAGGCCCCAATTACGGGTTTGCCGATGAATGATCAGGGAAGTAACACAGAGTCAAGATGGTTCGCCAGATTGGCAGAGAAGGGATAAAGGAATGATGAGCTCGAGAAAATAAGTCTTTGAACAGCCGAGAATCACGCTAAAAATTACATGGAACTTGGCAACAATGAGAGGGTAGGGCCTTTTTAAATACTTGGGCTTTCCCAAAGGGCGGCATTCGACGACAGAAATTAAAGCAAATAGCCTGCAACCTCTTTTTTTTTGACAAACTCCCAATATGAAAGTGGTCTTTCCCATCAACTAACTCTACAAATATTCATCATCCTGCTGACATGAAACCTGCATTGCACTTTTACAACAGCAAGCGATCCGTCATTCAAACAAAATCCATGAAATACTGGGTATCCTGGTGAGCGAGACCGTTTTGTCGAGTCTACCGGCTGGCAGTTCCCAGGAACCCCTTCTTTCACCTCGTCGAAAAAGCTTTTGGACTTTTCGGCACGTGCCCGCAACACTCTGCCCCAAAAATGTACTGCAGCCTCGATGGTGGCAGGATGGGGGCCCAAATTTTGGTTTGGACACTTTCAGGAATGGACAATGAATGTGGCACTACTGGAGAGCGAGGAGTGTGGTGGGGAGGTTACCACGTGGGCATCGTCTTCTGTTTTTCCCTCACGAAAGGGTCACGGGTGTGATGAAGAATGATGTAAAGGGTGTCTCACTGTTCGGTTTTTGTTTCAAAAAGGATAATACAAATCGATATTTTCCTAAAGAAATTAATGTTCTTAAAAAGCATCTATAACTAGTTAGAATAGAAGTAATATTAGCAGGTGTGTCGACTATGGTTAAGTCAGAGAGTACTCTGTTGCATGTCAGACCGTTAGGCTTCCAGGGAAACTTGCTGGCATTGTTGAAGCCAAGGTGTGAGGCTATTTATTGCCGAGTCCACATTGTAAAGTTAAAACTTGTCCTTTTTCTGGTCGTTGGTCTTCTTCTTCGTTTTCTTCTTCTTCTTTGCATTCTTCTTCTTTGCATTTTTCTTTGCATTCTGTGCGTTCTTCTTCTTTTTCTTCGTCTTAGCATTCTTCTTCTTCGTATTCTTCTTCTTCTTGACATTCTTCTTCTTTGCATTCTTCTTTGCATTCTGTGCGTTCCTCTTCTTTTTCTTCTTCTTAGCATTCTCTTCTTCTTCGGATTCTTCTTCTTCTTCGCATTCCTTTTTTTCGCATTCTTTCTTCTTCTTCTTCTTCTTCGCATTCTTCGCATTCTTCTTCTTCGCATTCTTCTTCTTCGCATTCTTCGCATTCTTTCTTCTTCGCATTCTTCGCATTCTTTTTCTTCGCATTCTTCTTCTTCGCATTCTTCTTCGCATTCTTCTTCTTCTTCGCATTCTTCTCCTCATTCTTCTTCTTCTTTCTTTCTTTTCTCCGTTAACTTCTTAAGGAGTCACTGGGGCACTGCACTATAGTTGTTCAAGCCATGTCTGGTGGGCAAAGTGTACCACACATCGCTGACCAGGTGCATGCTGCATGCTGGGTAGGCTTAGTTTCCTGCTAGTCACCGAACGTGAGCATCCTTCCTCTTGGCCTGCGTTCATGCAGGAGCAGAATGGAGCCACCGGAAGAGAGGACTGCTCCAGGCTGACTTCCGTTTTTGTCCAAAGGCACCAGAAGCTGCTGCCTGGCTGGGAGTCACTGATGGAGCCACGGCATGGAAGGCACACGTTAAATCCTGTTCCGCTTTTCCAAAGAGTAGGCCATTGTGTGCCGGTGGGAACAGATGACAATGTTTCCAAAACCTCATACACACGGAGACTGGATGTAAAAAAAAGCACATGAGTGCTTTTTCCATTATCCTCGATATAAAAAAAAGTCATCTGAGCGCTTTGATGTGTTGCTTTACAAGATTCAGCGCTATATAAGTTCCCTACGTTATTATTATTATTATTACACCTTCTATTCGCCAGGCTCTTTACCCCCCCCCCCCCCCCTCTCCCCTGTCCTGTAGTCTGTTGAAGCACCAACACAGACTTGGCAACCAGCTCTTTCCATTTCTTGCAGTTCTCAGCTGTGCGCAGCGTGTCGTTTTACTCCAGGCCAGGCCACTCTCTGATGTTGTCTTCCATCGTTTTCTCTGTCTGCCTCTTCTTCGACTCCCTCCTTGTACTGTTCCCTGCAGGACAGTCTTGGCCAGTCCAGATGCTGGTGTGACGTGCCTGTACCACTTCAGTTGGCGTTTTTCCACTGAAGTCAGAAGCTCTTCATCCAGTCTCCACCAAAACTGACAGCATCACAAGAAAGAGTGCTGGTTCTGTATCACTGTGATTACTTTCCAGCAGCGGAACCTACAAACGAGGAGTTGATTTTTTTTTAAAAGAACGACTTCAAATGTTATCTCCGTCTGCCACTGCACAGGCTGAAGTTTTCAGGCCTTTTTTTTTTTGCAAGCTATTGACTGTCGTGGCGATTTCTCTCCCTTGATTTAAGAGAGTGTATAGTTTTCATTTATTTTAACATCTGCCTGCTCTACTTGATTTTGTTACTTTGGGAAAAAATGTGTATATAAACGGAGAATCAACAAACAGGAACTAATCTCATGATTGTTTTTACTCAGAGATAAACTGTAGATACAAAAAGCACTGGTATAATTTATTGATACAGCTCTTTAACTGTCACAAACATTGTCTCCCATACATTACACGTTTTTGATCAGAAATCATTCTAACGTTTTAGAATATAGCAACTTGCAAAAATAATGTGTGTGGCTGTTTTTGTAAATCAACCTTGTTCATAAAAAAGATTGATTGATGGTAGATACGTGGATGATAAAATTACGTTTTCTATTTATTATTATTCCCTGATTCCTTTTCGTTTGTAATAATATTGAATTGTCTGCGAACCGCGTTGAAATAAGTATGTGCCGTGTTGTTTTTAGGGGGTTTGGTGTTGTTCTAATTTCGCCCCAAAGTTTATTATACAAAATAATATTCCTTGGATTTTTATAACCAAAATGAAACAATGACAGAAATATAAGCAGTTTACAATCAAATTATACTTGAAACAATATCCAATGCTGATGTCCTTCTTGTTGTTGAGCGTTCCTCAGATAAATAATGCTGATGGTCAGTCACCCAGCCTTTGCACACTCTGTCTCCCTCACCACACCTGAGAACCAGTGTCAGAGTACACACTGGATCAAAAGCTAGTGTGTGTGAACTGTCTTCAAATACCGTTCCATATAGGCAGCTTATTCCAGCTCCGTATCGTTTTCCCCTGTAACGGAGAATGCACATTGTTATATTAAAAGCTGATCATGGCTGTGACAGTTTGCTGACATCAAGGACTGAAACGTGTCTTTGCCTGGATCAAGCTTATTCTTCATCTAACTGTTGTTGATCACGAGTGAGACTTCAACACACGCCCTGCAGAATAGTGTCATTTTCTGAGAACAAAAATGCTATTCTAATCTGTTGTTATCTTCTTTACTTAAATACGGGATAGCTCAGTGGTCAGAGCAATCGCTTTCCCCAAGCTAAGGTTAAGCAGCATTGAGCGTGGTTACCAGTTGGATGGGTGACCGTTTGCGCACCTTGGCTTCAGTACAGTTCCCCCAGTTCACCCAACTGTAAATGGGTACCTGCCCTCTTTAGGGTCAGGGAAGGTAGAGCAGTGAGGGAGAGGAGATGGGTGCCGCCCTCAATATGCTGGCCCCTAGAGAAGTGAGGCCTCTGACTCCTCGCTCCCCTACACCCACATAGGTTATGGGACACCTTTATCTTCATCCCTTTCAAAAATGCCTGCTTGCGTATTTTGCTTTAAATATCTACTTGCTACCATTGGTGAAGATATTAGATTCATTGCTGGTTGACCTTGAGTTGTCTTTTGTCTTGTTTTATCGGGGCCTGACTTGAAACTTCAGAACCAACGCGATGTTTTAAAATACAATCAGGTTACTTTTATTTGCACAAAGGAAATAAATCTGATTCTAACTTAATATCCTGTCATTTTGCATAGCATGAGATCACCGTGTATTGCAATGCACTCAACTGGGGTAGATCAGATTGCATTGCATTACATCACACTGCATTGCTTGGTATTGTATTTAACGCATTGAATTTTATTGTAGTGTAGTGGAGTGTAGTTTAGTGTAGTGTGGTGTAGTGTGGTGTAGTGTAGTGTAGTGTAGTGTAGTGTAGTGTAGTGTAGTGTAGTGTGGTTGTGGTGTGGTGTGGTGTAGTGTAGTGTAGTGCAGTGTAGTGTAGTGTAGTGTAGTGTAGGGTAGTGTAGTGTAGTGTAGTGTGGTGTGGTGTGGTGTAGTGTAGTGTAGTGTAGTGTAGTGTAGTGTAGTGTAGTGTAGTGCAACACATCTTATACTCCCCTGCGTGATCTGTCAGCCCTGAAGGAGAAACCAGAAAGAAAGCCTCCCCTGCCTCCACTAATCAAATTAACCGCTCCTATTTCTTGACACTTTCCGCAAATTTATCAATCCACAGAGTTTCTTGTGATGTGGGTGTGGAGTGGGAACCAGCGGAGTTAAAAGCATTGCTCTCTCTCTCTCTCTCCTTTCTTTCCCCAAGCTGCAATAATCCTCCGACGTTTCCCATCCTGCCTTCCTGCCTCACAGGAAGCAACTTCTGCTCATGCGCATCACACCAACAGGAAATAGCACTGACAGAACATCAAAGATAGGAATGGTGCGGCATGGTGCAAACCAAATTAGTAGTCATCATCTTGGAAGGCGAATATTGCTGCCTTAAGAATCCTGTACAGGACAGTGTGTGTAGTTGGTGGTTAATTATAGTGAGGTTAATCACAGACGGAGCTTCATCCTGGTTGTTGGTTGCACTGGCTGTGTCAGAACTGAGTGTGGTCACACCCAACACATTATGGATATGAAGAGAGGGGGGGGGTTATTTGATACGAAAGCTAATGACGTGACCAAAGGACCTCGGTGTGTCTGACCAAGGGTCAAGCCCAGCTCGGTGTTTTTATCTAAACATCATGGAAATGATGTTGTCGACGCCCAATACAAGATTAGTGTCGGAGGCATTTCAGACATTGTTAAAGAAATCACACTGTCAAATAATGCGCGAAAGCACGTGCAGGAAAGAAAGAAGGAAAGGAGGAGGAAGAGGAGAGACAGACAGACAGACAAACAGACAAACGTATAATTATTATCTGTCTGATTACCTATCTGCGTTTCTGTCTCCGTCTGTCTCCCTCTTTGCGTTTCTGTCTACCTCTGTATCTCCCCGTGTCGTTCAGTCAGTCTGCCTGTCTATCTACCTATCTGTGTCTACCTATCTATTTGTCTGTCTATCTATCTGTCTATCTATCTATCTATTTGTCTGTCTATCTATCTGTCTATCTATCTATCTATCTATCTGCCTATCTATTTGTCTGTCTATCTATCTGTCTATCTATCTATCTATTTGTCTGTCTATCTATCTGTCTATCTATCTATCTATCTATCTGCCTATCTATTTGTCTGTCTATCTATCTGTCTATCTATATATCTATTTGTCTGTCTATCTATCTGTCTATCTATCTATCTATCTATCTCCTATCTATTTGTCTGTCTATCTATCTGTCTATCTATCTATCTATTTGTCTGTCTATCTATCTGTCTATCTATCTATCTATCTATCTATCTGCCTATCTATTTGTCTGTCTATCTATCTATCTATCTATCTATCTATCTGTCTATCTATCTATCTATCTATCTGTCTATCTATCTATCTATCTATCTACCTATCTATCTATCTATCTGTCTATCTATCTATCTATCTATTTGTCTGTCTATCTATCTGTCTATCTATCTATCTATCTATTTGTCTGTCGATCTATCTGTCTATCTATCTGTGTCTACCTATCTATCTATCTGTCTGCCTGTCTATCTATCTATCTATCTATCTGTCTATCTATCTATCTATCTATCTATCTACCTATCTATCTATCTATCTGTCTATCTATCTATCTATCTATTTGTCTGTCTATCTATCTGTCTATCTATCTATCTATTTGTCTGTCGATCTATCTGTCTATCTATCTGTGTCTACCTATCTATCTATCTGTCTGTCTGTCTATCTATCTGTCTATCTCTGTCTACCTATCTATGTGTCTATCTGTCTATCTATCTATCTGTCTACCTATCTATCTATCTATATATCTTCTGTCTCTCTGTCTCTCTCTGTGTGTGTCTCTCTCTCTGTCTCTCACTCTCTCTCTCTGTCTCTCTCTTCTCTCTCTCTCTCTCCTCTCCCTCTCTCTCTCTCTCTCTCTCTCTCTCTCTCTTACTCGCTCTCTCTCTCTCTTGCGCTTGTGATCTGCTGACCTGGTTCGAATCTCGTTCAAGGGAATATTTTCCCCTGGAGTTAACATCAGTGCTGACTCCACTCTCCCTAAGTCTTTCGGATGAGACTATAAACCGAGGTCCCGTCTGCAACGCTCGCAGAGCATCTTGTGCACACGTAATAACCTGTTCCGCTTTTCAGAAGAGTAGGTCATTGTGTGTCGGTGGGAACTCATGACAAAATTTACACATCTTCATACACACGGGGACTAGATGTAAAAAGCATGAGTGCTTATTCCATAATCCTCGAAATAATAGAATAAAAAAGTAGCTCATCTCTCTCTATCTCTGTTTCTGTCTCTATCTCTGCCTTTGTTTGTTTGTCTCTCTGTCTGTCTAGTTTGTCTCTTTGCCTGTCTAGTTAGACAACACCAATCATTAACAATCTTCAAAAGTCATTTTTTCATCCACTTGATGCATCAAAAATAAAAATCCACACTTGATCTGTTGGAAACAAAGTAAATATATTCTCCCTTAAATAATACCAAATTATCCTCTCTCTTTCCCCCTCCCCCCCCCCCCCCCCCTCCCCCTCTCTCTCTCTCTGTCTGTCTGTCTGTCTCTCTCTCTCTCTGTATGAGTATGAATGTCTTACTTGTAATATCGCTATTGTGTTACTGCAAACTGACTTCTATAAATGATTTTTTCTACTATCCTACTTCTTTATCATGACTCTTGGACGATCTTAACATGTACAATGTTAAATCACAGTGAGTTAACGGTGATAGTGTTGATGAATTGAAAATTGTATGCAATATCATATAGATTCAAAATGTACTGTGTACTCTCTCTCTCTCTCTCTCTCTCTCTCTCTCTCTCTCTCTCTCTCTCTCTCTCTCTCGCCCTCTCCTTTTATTGTTTTCCTTATAGATTTAATTGTCGTGTTTACAATTGGTATCCTGTTGAAAGCTTTATTCAGATTTAATATTTCAGTTTTATTGCGTAAGTTGACTGAATTTGAGATTTAGTGAATGTTTTATTTTGATATCTTGTTTTGAGTGTACCAATTATGTATAGCTAATTCTAATGTGCAGATGTCCTTTTTATGACTATATATGATATTAATAAAGATTTGATTTTGGCATTGTGGTGTGCGTGCATGCATGGTGTGCGTGCATGCGCGCGCGCATGTGTTGTTGTGTGTGTTGTGTGTGTGTTGTGTGTATGTGGTGTGTATGTGTGTTGTACGTGTACGTATGCATGGCGATGTAAGTTGCTTGTGCATAATCTCCTTAGTCTGCTTATACAATATTTGTTTTGTGTAGTTTACTATTGCTGTTTCTTCCCATAAAAGCACAATGAATTTGTTGACGTTTCTTTCTGTTAGCCAAAATGATACTATTTACGTGGTTTGTTATATTATGGAGGTTTTGCTTTGTTTGGTTCTGGGGGTTTTGGGAGGGGGGGGATATTATTCGGTTGCCCCCTCTCCCCTTGTTGTTATTGCCGCTTTTGTTTTGCTCTTGCGTTTCTTTCTAATTTTTCAGTTGTTTCTGTGTTTTCTGTTTTGCTTCTTTCTTATTTACTTGTTGCTTTTTTCTCTCTCTTTTTTGGTGATTTTTTGTGGGCTTTGTTACATATTTTTTCCCGTATACTGTGTGAGTGTATTGGTATGGGATTTATTTTATTTATTATCATATATATCCCTAAGGGCGGGGACTGGATGTAAAAAAGCACTGGGTACTTATTCATTATCCTCGAAATAAAGATTATATTTATTCTTTCTCTTGTCTTTCTTCTCTCTCTCTCTCTGTCTCTCTCTCTCTCTCTCTCTCTCTCTCTCTCTCTCTCTTTCTCTCTCTTCTCTCTCTCTCTTCTCTTCTCGTTTCTTTGCTTTTTTTTTTTGTTGTTTCTGTGCGTTTTGTTTTGCTCTTTTTTGCTTCTTTATAATTTGTTGTTGCTTTTTTCTCTCTATTTTTGGTGATTTTATGGATTTTTTGTGTTGAAGTATTTTTTTTACGTTTACTGCTGAGTGCATGTATGCTTTTTTTATCTTATCATCATGTATATTCCCTAAGGCTGGGCTTGGATGTTAAAAAAGCACATTGTCTTTATTCGTTTTCGAAATAAAGAATTTGCATTTCATTCTTCTCTCTCTTCTCTCTCTCTCTTCTCTCTCTTCTCTCTCTCTGTCTCTCTCTTATTCTTCTGTCTTCTCTCTGTCTGTCTTCTTCTATCTCTTCTCTGTCTCGTCTAGTTCTCTTTTATCTTTCTCTTTTCTTTTCTCCTCTCCCTCTTCCTCTCATCTTCTCTCTCTCTTCTCTTCATTTCTCTTCCTCTCTCTCTCTCTCTCCTCTGTGATTTGACATTGATAGCGTTGATCTGGTATACACTGAATGGCTGAAGTGGGAGATGGGAGCAACCAAGCATCTTGCAGACACTGTGTTTGCCCGAGGACACAGAGGGCTCTTTGCCCATCAGATTGCAGGAAGCAGCAGAACGTCCTAATTGCTCGAAATGCACTGTGTGTGCTGTAGATTCCCTCTTACATCTGTTTACCTCATGTTGACCGTGAGCTCAGTAATGTATGGACTGGAATTGATACTGTCCGACAAAAAGATCTTGAGTACAGTTGAAAAGAGAGCGAGGAGGATAGACGTACTAGGCAAGTACAGAACACGAAACAAATGTCAACCAATTTACTGAATAGTTGTGTTTTATTGGAAAGCTAACTGAAACACGAAACAAATGTCCAACCCATTTAACTGAATAGTTGTGTTTTTAAATTGGAAGCAATGCTAGAGAACACAACAAATCTAGCTCTAAACGATGTTCTCTTTCAGCATTTTTATCATATAAAAGGTGTCCATAACTATGTTGGTTAGTGGGAGCGAGATGAGAGACCCAATTCCAGCATATTGGCGGTGCCATCCCCCCCCCTTTCTACTACTCTCTCTCTCTACTCACTCTCTCTCTCTAAATATTTCTCCTTTCTCTCTCTCTTCTGCTTACTTCCCTGACCTAACGTTCATTTTAGGACATTTCTATTGGATAAGATATTTACAAGACATAATTACTGCTGCATACGACAGTTTAACAAAAATGGTGTTTCCCGTGCACAATACCTCCTTCTTATCGTCTAAGTAATATTGCCCATTTGAATTGCCGAGCGTTCTGTAAGTTTATTTTTTATCTATTTTATTTATAATTTATACCACTTTAAACCAATTTCTTGGATGAAATATTGGAAGACTTCCTGGAGACCCGCACAAGAAAGGGCGCACTACTCCTTTTTATCTCTAGTATGATTCCTGTTGCATTGCAGGTTTCCTTCAGAGTTTAGCATTTTTTTATTAAAGGACTAACATGCTTGTTGCTAATTGGTCTTCGGGAATTTGAAAGCAGGAACCATCAGTTTTTATTCTCAGTCGAATAGACTTTCAGTCAGAGCTGGCTTATTTTCTGTGAGGGAAATGTTTAGTGAAATGTTTTTACACAAAAAGCAAACAACGGAACAGAAAATTTTAGCTGGCCCAAAACAAGGTGTATGAGGACTCAGTCATTATGGACCAAAAAAATCAAAAATCTGTTAACAAAAAGAACAGTCCCATAAACAAGATTAGCTCAGCAGTGCAAATTTGTATACCTTGATAAAATTTTGATACCACAGCTGCAAAGGAGAAAGACCTGTAAACCTAAAACTTGGGGACTTTCAACGTGGTATTTCTCGTCCAGGGTGCACTCACCCTTTCCTGTCACAGGATATTCCACGTTAAGGCTTAGCGTCGTTTAGCAGCCTACTATGTACACGGTACTTTATCTGTCCTTCAAGCAAACATGCACAGAAATGCTTAAATGGTTCTTCCTCTGTGCTCTCACCCTTGCATAGGGAAAGTCTTGTATCAACTTACTCTCTCTCTCTCTCTATCTTCTCTATTGGTTCATCTCTTTTTCGTTTTTTCTTTTCTCTTTCTTCTTGTTGTATCTTTGACATTAAGTTTGGTTGGGTTTTTTCTTGGGGGTTGTTGTGTTGTGTTTCATTTTCTTTTTAGTTTGCTTTCGGGGGGGGTTTGGTGCCCCTTTTGGTTTTTCCCTTTTTTCTTTGAGAGATGAATGTTGGGTTTTTTGTGTATTTGGGGGGGGGGTTAAAGCGCTGAGGCATGATTTTATTTCTTTCATTAGCATTTTGCTTCGGGAGGGTTTTTCCAGGGGCAACTGCTTGTTAGGTTATTTCCCCCGTATTCTACTGGAAGCCAAGTGTTGGTTTTCATAAGATGTACCAGGGCGGCACTGGATGTAAAAAAAGGCACGAGTAAGCTATTCGATTCCCGAAATACCCAAAGACATTGGTTGGGTCATGTATTGTCTTCACAACACAACTCAGGCTATGTTCACAGGTGGTAAGACAGATAAGGTGTTCCCTCTTTGTCTGAGTGCTCCCATGGCACGTGAGCATCACTCCACGAGTGTAAGGGGGCAGAGACAAGGCAATGGTCAGAAAAGGGTGTGCAAAAGTCAGGAAGTACTGAAAGCTATTCACGCTCAACGAGAGTTGAACATGCATGACTTTTCACATCTTTATGATAATGGATGACAAGTGGAAAAGGGCTAGGGAGCGGAGGGAAGGTTATTGGAGTTTTATGGTTAGTAGCAAACTCAGAATGAGTTAATGCGAAAAATATGGTGTAATCTACCTTTTAAATCTAGGCCAAAAAGGTCAGACATGACTACAGCATGAACACCTAAGCCCGATGGGATGGTGGGAGATGGGAATATGACCATGAGGCTTACGATAAAAAAGAGAGAAGTCAGAATGAGGGCGATATCAGGTTGTGCGGCAACCAAGCTGGGAAAGGTCACTGTAAATGACCTGTCACTTCTACTTTTGCTGGACTGTGTCAAACTGTGAACAGATTGAAAACTGCTGTGCCTCTGTTCGATTTCGTTTTACTCTCTTCACTCAATGTGATATTAGACACAAAAGGGCTAGGGGTGAGGGGATGGGGGGGGGGATCTGGGAGTTGGTTAGGGGGTAATTTACTAAATCTACAATAAACAAATAAGAAAATGCAAATCTAAAGTAACTATTAAGTACAGAACAGTAAAATCACAAACTTTCTAACAGAATCTAACCAATAAACAATAAAACTATATTCTAAACTATAACCAGCAAGAGAAAATATAGTCCACAGGAGGGTAGTGACTTTAGAGTCCATGATTATCATAATAATGAACCAACTGGACTGTGCAATAACGATTTGAAAAAATATATCTCAGTAGAAGGTCACTGAATATGGCCGATGACGTTGCGAGGTCAGAACAGGTCTGCAGCTTTTTAGCATGCTGCACATCAAGATAGGATCGACAGTTAGACTATGGCCACATATACAAGAGACATGCCCAACAGATTTTGTCTTAAAACAGTTCAGTTTCCATCGACAAGCTAGAGAGACAATTTGTTTTATAGAATAAGAATCAGTTTCATGTCTTTAAACAATAGACTCCAATTTTATCATTTCTTCATATACATCTAGACAACCAAGTCTCTTTTCTTCGCGCTGGAAGAATTCTTGCTGTAAAGCACATAAGTGCTTATTCCATTATCATCGATATAAAAGAATCAAATAAATAAATATAAAATAAATAAAATGAAAAAGAGTATGTCTGTGTGTGTGCCTGTGTGTGTATGTGTCTTTCTGTGTCTATGTGTCTGTGTATTTGAGTGGGTGTATTTTTGTCAGACTTAATCTGTGTGTGTGTGTGTGTTCATCTGTCTGTCGGTCTGTCTATCATACTGTAAAAAGTGTGTTAAAACGCTCCTCTTTATCCTATGAGCAAAGAATAGAAAAATTAATGAATCAATGGAACCCAACTAGTTTATGACTTCTCTAGGACTTGTAACAGAGTACTGTCATGCTCCTGCTCATGATGGCGGCATTCAGATAACTGATTTCTGACAACAGTGTCCTGATGCCACGAACGTGTCTGCCTGCTGTCCTCCACTCTCTTCACTGCACAAAGCTGAGGGTTGTCTTGGAAAGTATTGTTTCAGTCATCAGCTAAGGAAGACAACCTCCCTGTATGACAAGCCTGGCCATGAAGAATGCAGTCAACTTGGATCAAAGCAAATCCTAGAAAACTGCAGAAAATGGCAGGCGTCCGTCATCTCTGCGCACCTTAAAACTGAAGGATTCAGATTGTTAAAATGGGCGAGTGTTTTCTCCGTACCTGTTGCAGCCTCAAGGTGCAGCCATCGCTCACACTGTGGTGTGACTGGAACTGGTGTGTGGGGACATCCGTCATCCCTGCCATGCCCTTAGTGTCACACCCTGCACTCTCCCTGACTGGAGAACAGAAATCCTGAAGTCGGGGTGTGGCTGCCGATAATTATAGCAGGATTCTAAAACAGTCCCACTTGTCCTTCCCTAACTATGTACTTCCAGTGACTGCCAGGCGTGGTGAGTTAGACAGAGTGCATAACGTGGACCACCCCCAGGCTGCTTCAGTTCATGATGTTGTACAGCAACTCAGCAGCAACAACATTACTTGCAGGACTGTTTCTTCTTAAGTATCCTCACTATTACTATTGTATTACTTCAATGGCGTTAGGGAAATTGTTAACTTACATAAAGGCGCAAATTTCAAAACTATAAGAAATCTCAAATTTAATTTTAGTTACAGGATGAAATTCTAGAAATAAAAGATACTGGATATAAAAAAAGTCTCATAATTGCACAACTAATGAGATCATTTTTGCAGGCCATAACTCTTAGAGCTAGAGAGTTTCAACCTCAATCTTTCTTTCTTTGCAAAAAATGCACTCTTACGGAAACAAGCATGGAAAGAGCTAAGTCTTTCGAAAAACAATCCATCGCGAAATCTGACAAGTTTCTTACAAAAACGACTTTAGCTCTAAGGATATGGCACCAGTACATTAACTCCCGTGTACAATGTCAGTGAAAACCAACTAGGAGGAGTTAGTCCCCTGACTAGACAATTCATTAGGGTAAGGCTGGTCTTTAGAAGGCTTGTACAGAAACTGAGAGAGGTGCCCACAGACAGAAGGTAAGATGGGAAGGCAGCAGAAAGAGGGTAGGAGTTTCACCTCCTCTGAAACTCAGAGTGCATCAATCAACTGACCGCGATTTTGAATTACTGCCAGAAATCAATGGTGTCTCCTTGACCACAGAATAAAAAGGAACTAAACTTGCTACGCATTAAGTGTAACATGACTTTGACAACGGCGTTAACACAATGTCTGTATAGATCAAGTCTTTACAGAACTTGCCAAGAAACTTCAAATTGAATGGACACACTACAAGCGCATTTCCCCGGAGCAAAGTCTGGGTGAAAACAATCCCACCTACTAAAGTGCACTCAGACACATCTAGTGGCCTCCCACCAGGAACCGTATGACCTTTAACCGATTGTTTTGCATAATTGATCTGCGCTCCTCGCCCCACAGCGAGGCACCAGCATCTCCCACATTTTAGCCACGTTTCTGCCTTGTTTCCCCCAGACCTCAAGTCACTGTGGGGAGTGCATTAATTCAACGGGGTGGTGTACTTTCCGGTGTCCTCTTTCTTGATGACCCTCAGGTCACTCGTCAGGGGACTGTGGCGTCATCAGAGAGGTCCTCTGGTTTGTGTCCTCTGTCGCCTGGACAGAGGGTCAGTGATGGAAGAGGGAAGGTTTTTCTCTAAGCTAAGGTTTAGCTGCACTGACGTGTTAACAGCGTTTGGAGCTCGCCTTTTACTTACAGTACTGTCACCAGTTCACCAGCTGTAATGGGTACCTGCCCACTTTATGGGTCAGGGGAAGGTAAGCAGCGAGGGAGGAGGGAATGATGGGTGCAGCCGCACTATGCTGGCCCCCTAGAGGATGTTGAGGTCTCTGACACCTCGCTTACAAGGCGCATAGTTTATGGGAACATCCTTACGTGCGTTTTTTCACCTTCCATGTCATTGACATCAGGATCATGGCCACTTGTGACCATGATCTACTTCCTCCTGCATTGGTCTCTTAATCCACTAGCCCTTGTTCTAACTTGCTTATAAGTTCTTTGAAAGTGTTTGTTACTGTGCCCTAGAAGATCAACATCGTCAGTAATTCTCGGATTGAAAAAAGGGTCTACCATCCTCACCAATATATCCAGTGCTAACTTAAAGGCTGACCAAGCCAATGCCCTAAATGGGACCTCAATCCTGTTGCTTGCAGGATTCAGTCTTCATGGTCTTGTGACCATCTTGAGACGTTTATCGGTCCCTGTAGATTATATTGCTGTTAACCTTTACGCTGAAATACCAGATTTTTCATGGACAATGATCACGCCAAAACCTACACAACACATCATTGTAAATTAACCTACTTTTGTTTTGTTTTTCATTCACGTCGTTATTTTAGCAAATAAATCCTTACATATATCTGCTCTGTTTTCTGCAGGAACAGAAAAAATAGGATCATGAAAATAAACTGTTACTCTGAATCAAACAACACGTACAAATGGTTCGTGTATACAGTGTCAAAATGTCTTGCAGGATATTCTCTCTGACATTATAACCCCATATTTCGAAAGTAATTTCTCGATTTGTCATTTAAGGGAGAGTGTTTGTAGCTCCAATAAAATTAATTTCGGGATTTAAAATGTCTTCATTTGGTGAAAATATGTCTCTTTCACAAGTAGAATCAATTTTGCTTTACAACTATTGATCCATGCTGTCTTTCTTATCCTACTTCCCTTTCATGTGCTTCTTCTCTCTCTCTCTCTATCTCTCTCTCTATCTCACACACACACAACACACACAACACACTCACTCTCCACACACACACATGTGCAAAAAAGGATTCATTGCTCTGATACCACCCTGACCCCCGGTCAGAAAAGGCCTGTAGCTGAATGTGTCCAGTCAATTATCCTGACCTTCCCCTGTGGACAAGGCATGGTACTGAAGTGGCACAATTTCCATAAAACTGACCAGGGGCACAAGACAGGATGGGGGACTCGTGGGAAAACAGAGGCTTAAGACAATGAACCATGTGTGACACCTTTCTTTTGAGGTTCTGCCAAGATAGGACTTCATGCTGAATCAGGTGAATAATCAGGCCAGATAGGAGGCCTTCATTCTAAAGTCCTGTCAATGAGAATGGTAAGTGATTGTTAGATTTAACATAATGGTTTTCAGTTGAGAGAAGGAGAGACCCAACGTTAGGGGGTGTAAGGGGACAGAGGCTATCAGATATACATAGAGAAAGAGGAGATGGATTAGAGTGGTAGAGAGTGCGAGAGTGGGAATGTACGTTGTGAAAAAGAGGTGAGAGAGAGAGGAGACAGAGAGAGTGTGTGGAAAAGAGAGAAGAGAGGGAGAGAAAGAAAGAGAGAAAGAGATAGGAGGATGCAACAGCTGGTAAGTCACACAAATGTATAGTGACATCTATGCACAGTAAACAATATGTATGCACAATATCTAAGAACCCTTAACACACATTTTGCTACATAGACAATAGGACTGGTTTTCCATAGACAATAAGTCTATGTCTGTGTGTGTGTGTCTGTGTGTGTGTTTGTGTGTGTGTGTGTGTGTGTGCGTGCACATGCCCCCAAATGTGCAAAGCCCTTAACTGCCTGTGTGTTGCATAAAAATGACAGAAAAAGAGACTGACAACCAATCAGACAGACAGAGGCAATAAAATATAAAACATTTCTTATCATTACAAAAAAACTTCACAAATTTTGAAGGCACGCAACACCACATTTTACAGTGAGCTTTTCTTTAAACCCTCATACTCCTTCCCTAACCCCCTGAACCCCCTCCTCCTCCATATTCACCAGGCCAAACAATGGCTCCATAGCAGTTCTAAGCAGAGAGGATGTGGCGTGACATTTTTCCATTTAGCCAACCATCCAGGAGATATGAACATCGTGGCACTTAGAGGCCCTGCCAAGGGTCGGCAAGAAATCAGTGTAGTGTTCTCATTGGCCAGCAAGGCAATTGTCATGGGCTGGGGGGAGAGCTGGTTCCAGACCAACAGCAGAGAAGGGGCGTGGAGCCATCAGTTCCCTTCTTCCTTTTCATGTGGGTCTTCCCTGTGCAGGGCAGAAAGGACAACAGTCTTTTTTGACAGACTTGAGTTTTTCCAGCAGGGTTGTGGGTGTTTTTGTGGTTGTTGTACTCCTGTGGGGGTTTTGTTGTTGGAGAAAAAGGTGTTACAGATATTACACCAGGCATTTTAATCCTACTTTGAAAATTACTCTTTCCCCCTCCTTTTCATTCATCTTTCTTTCTTTCTTTTATTTACTTTTCTTTTCTTTTTACATTCTCATTTCTTTCTTTCTATTTTCATGTATCATTGAATTTCTTTCTTTTTCTTTACCCCCCCCCCCCCCCTTCTTTTTTCCTTTCTTTTTCCGGTTTTGTTCGTTCTTATTCTTTTCATTCCTTGTTTTTTTATTTTGTTTGTTCTTTACATTTTCTTTCTTACGCTTGTCTTTCTGGTTTCAGTCTTTTATTTTTAGTTTCTATTAATTCCCTTTCTTTGTTTCTTTACATTTGAACATTATCTTTTATTTAAACCAAGCTTTGGACACGTTTTTCCCTACATTGCATCTTAAATTCATTGAATAAAAAACTGAAAACATCATTACACTATCAGAAATGATCATTTCAATGGTTAAAAATAGCAATTAAATCCAAAAATCTACTACACTAAACCAGATACCGTTTTTAGCATGAAAAAGTAAGAAGCTGTGAAACGAAAAGTATGTGTCATGAAGTTTGCTAAATCCTGAAACTCACATCAGAGCTTTGTTACATTGTAAACCCCCCTTCTTCATCTATCTTCCCCTCCCACCATCTTCATCCCCCTTTCCAACCAGCCAATGAACAGCTTTTTTAAAACAGATCGCTTATTGCAAGGAACAGATGCTGAGGAGAATGTCCAGTCACAAAGATGGATTTTTGCACCTGAGAGGCCCTATCAAGGGTAAGAGAAGAAATCATGTGACTTTCCCCTGGCTGAGAGAGTGACGGGTATCCTAACTGGCTCTTTCTAGGCATATGTTGAGGTTAGGCCAAATGTTCCTTTTTTTGTGGTTTGTTTTTTTTGGGGGAGGGGGGGGGGGAGGTGAGAGGGTATTTTTGTTTGAAAATTTTAAGACTAAAAAACTTGAGAGGTACTAATTACTAATGACACCCGACTTGGTGAATAATCCAGTTGATTCACAATGATTCCTTTTTCAGTGTGAAAAAGTAGTAAAAAAATAAGTGCATGTGACCATATACAACCTCTCCATCATGTTTAAAAATGATCCAATAAAGATTCAAGCAAGAGGAAAAACAACAACAAAAGTAAACACGCAACAAAGCAAAATACCCATGGAGAATGAAATCTTTTAGTGCCGTCTTTTAGAGGCATTAGTGGGTAAGGACCATGCTTTGGCTCCTGGGAGATGGGCAGCAGTTTTCATACTAGCTGCCAGCGGGGCCTGAAACTGCGCTTCTGCCCCGCCGGCTTTTACAGCAAGCAACATCTTTGTGTTTAGAGGTATCTGTCGCTATTTCAAGAAAAATCTGATATCAACATGGCCTCCAGAAATTTCATTCTTT
>CM054158.1:53800730-53820730 GCA_028751875.1 Rapana venosa | reverse complement strand
TTATGCTTAGTAGTAGTAGTAGTAGTAGTAGTAGTAGTAGTAGTAGTAGTAGTAGTAGTAGTAGTAGTAGTAGTTGTTGTAGTGGTGGTGGTGGTGGTGGTGGTAGTTGGTAGTGGTGGTGGTGGTGGTGGTGGTGATGGTTGGTGATGGTGGTGGGTGGGGGGTAGTTGTAGTAGTTGTAGTAGTAGTAGTAGTAGGTGTAGCTGCAGCAGCAGCAGCAGCAGCAGAAGTAGTTAGGTAGTAGTGTAGTAGTAGTTAGTAGTAGTAGTATGGTTGTAGTAGTAGTAGTAGAAGTAGTAGTAGTAGTAGTAGTAGTAGTAGTAGTAGTAGTAGTTGAAGTAGTAGTAGTAGTAGTAGTAGTAGTAGTAGTACATTTGTTGTGTGAGTTGTAGTATACTCTGGTTGCTGCTGCTACTACTTACTACTACTACTTATAATATACTACTACTACTTACTATTACTACTACATATACTGCTGATGCTGCTGCTGCTGCTGCTGCTGCTGTGTGCTGCTGCTGCTGCTGCTGCTGCTGCTGCGTGACTGCAATTTACAGTTTAACATCAGCTATACACAAAGCTGTCTCTAGACAAACATAGACAGGCATATAATTTTGTGTTGGGCATTTTGATGACAAAATAAGGAGTGCTGACTGTTACATAGGGCTGGCCTCTTATGACATTGTGGTTTGTTTGTTCTTTCTTTATTCGATTTTTTTCTATTTTTTCGTGGGGTTAAGGCCTTGGGTTTTTTGTTTTTGAGTGTTTATTTGTTCTTTGGTTGGATTCTTATTTGTGATATTTTCCATGTATTTTTTGTTGCTTTATTTTGATTTGTTCTTTTTAACTTTGCTTGATTTTGTCCTTTTTTTATTCTTTTTGTTTTTGTTGGGGAGTTGGGGGGGTCTTTCATTTTTTGTTATGGAGAATTAATCTTCGAGATTATCCGATATTATGTCTGTCTACCTGTCTACATGTCCGTCCTGTCTGTCTGTCCGTCTGTCTGTACGTCCGTCTCTTGTCTGTCGCTCTTCTCTCTTCGTCGCTCTCTTCTCTATCTCTGTCTCTGTCTCTGTCTGTCTCTCTCTCTCCTCTCTCTCCTCTCTCTCTCTCTCTCTCTCTCTCTCTCTCTCTCTCTGTTCTTCTTGTATTTGTTTTGTTTTTGCTTCAAAGCATTTCATTTTCCTGGAGAGGTTTAAGCAGTAAGTTCTTTCCTTTTAGTTTTAGATGACAATGTGCTAACAAGTTTGTTACCATTGTTTTTCTATCGTTCAAGACTGAGACAATACTTAAGATCATAGTCGACAGTTTTGTGTGTGTCCATAGTACCATATAATTATTTATTCACTCTTTCATTGATCAGTGTTACTTCAGACTGTACAACAGTACAGCATGATATTGGGGTTCATACCACTGCTCTGAAAGTACTACCAGCTCTTCAATACTTCATTGTTCCTGAATGGTTGCTTCTGACAATCCGTCCTTCTCTGCTATGTGGGATCTTGGGTGAAAGCACACAGGAAGGGGACGCCAGTGGACATCAAACAACACCTTTCCTCCTCCTCTTCTGCTCCTCCTTTACAGTGTCCATGAACTAGTATGAAACTAACTTAGACTAAAGGTTGTGAAATGGAGGGTTTCTTTAAAAGAGATATGTAAAATTCATCAATGGGTCAGCTCACAAAGGGAATCAAGAAACCTGACCTATAAAAATAAAGAACAGACAATGTTCATCTATTCTGAAAAGAACTCTGTGTGTGAGAGGAGAGGAGATTAGAGAGAGATGAGAGAGAGGGTGAGATTTGGAGAGAGAGAGAGAGAGAGATGAGAGATCTTGGAAGAGAGTAGAGAGAGAGAGAGGAGAGAGAGTAAGGAAAGGCGCAACCCAAGGATATTATTATTATTTTTTTATCATCGCATCATCCTTCATTCTTATCATTATTACTATTATTGTTGTTAATTATTTTCATTCGCGTAGTTGTAGTAGTGTAGGAGTAGTAGTAGTATTAGTAGTAGTTCGTAGTGTCGTTGTTGTCGTTGGTACCTCTGCCCGCCTTCCTTCCTCTGTGCCCTCCTCCTCCTCCTCCCTTCCAGCCAAGGAGCCTACACTGAAAACACGGGGAGGCAGCAGACCTCACTGACAGGCGCCATTCCTTGGAGATGCTGGTGCATCGCAGTGGCGAAGGAGCGCAGCATCAATCTCTTCCCCCCCCCCCCCCCCCCCCCCCCCCCTCCCCAACAACCCCCCCCCACCCCCCACCAACCCCACCCACCCCCCCCTCCCCCCCCCCCCACCCGGGTTAAAGGTCATACGGTTCCTGGTGGAGGGACATGACGTGTAGGGGCGTACTTCAGAATATTGCTGTGTTTTTCAGGGTGGAGGGCACAGGGGATTTGTGTTTGTAGTGGTCATGTTGGGTTGAAAGATCCCCCCAGTGTTTTCTAGCATCTTCTTGTGCTTTCCATTTACTTTTAACATTACCGACAATGGCGTGTGGTAGAAATGTACTTTGGCAACCTTCTCTGTGTATATTAGCACCACACAACAGAAGGTGGTCACTGCCTCCAAATGTTTAATTCTACAACTTGTGAATAGATCATTTTTGTTCATTAATCATCTCTTTTTCACATAATCAATGGTTTTGATTGGACTACTGGATTTTAGAAGATTATTTACCGTCTATCTATCTATCTGTCCCGTAGTCTGACGACCGTGGGGGCACCCTTTACCGTACAATATTGATATTACAAAATGTGTGGAAGACAGACAGTTGTGTTTGATGCTAAGTGCGGCCTTTACTGCCGGTGTAGAGGCCTCCAGTATCAGCTTTCCCATCACCTCATTCTCTGTTGCTCTTATGTGCATTGTATTCCTGTTTTCAAGACCCTCGCCATAACTGTAGGCATCAGACTTTGGAGGATGCATCTCTTATATCTTATCAGAAGATACACGTTGCTATACTAAAAGATATAGATTAAAAATGATATGTGTATAGCATGTGGCATATCTTATATCAGAAGATACACGTTGCTATACTAAAAGATATAGATTAAAAATGATATGTGTATAGCATGTGGCATCTCTTATATATTATCAGAAGAATACACGTTGCTATACTAAAAGATATAAATTAAAAATGATATGTGTATAGCATGTGGCATCTCTTATATATTATCAGAAGATACATGTTGCTATACTAAAAGATATAGATTAAAAATGATATGTGTATAGCATGTGGCATCTCTTATATATTATCAGAAGATACATGTTGCTATACTAAAAGATATAGATTAAAAATGATATGTGTATAGCATGTGGCATCTCTTATATATTATCAGAAGATACATGTTGCTTATTACTAAAAAGATATAATTTATAAAAATGATATGTGTAAATAGCATTGGTGGCATCTCTTATATATTATCAGAAGATACATGTTGCTATACTAAAAGATATCGATTAAAAATTATATGTGTATAGCATGTGGCATCTCTTATATATTATCAGAATATACATGTTGCTATACTAAAAGATATAAATTAAAAATGATATGTGTATAGCATGTGGCATCTCTTATACTCATAAGATACCTCGTTGAATATTCCTATAAGATAAAGATTAAATAATTATAGTGTATTGCATGTGGCATCTCTTATTATATTTCAGAATATACATGTTGTATTACTAAAAAGATTTAGATTTTTAAAAATTATATGTGTATAGCATGTGGCATCTCTCTTATCTCAGAACATACATGGTGCTTACTAAAAGATATAGATTAAAAATTATATGTGTATAGCATGTGGCATCTCTTATATATTATCAGAAGATACATGTTGCTATACTAAAGGATATAGATTAAAAATGATATGTGTATAGCATGTGGCATCTCTTATATCAGATGTTGCTATACTAAAAGATATAGATTAAAAATGATATGTGTACAGCATGTGACATCTCTTATCTCAGAAGGTACACGTTGCTATTACTAAAAGGGGGGATATAGTTTAAAAATTGATATGTGTACAGCTGTGGCATCTCTTATCTCAGATACCGTTGCTATACTAAAAGATATAGATTAAAAATGATATGTGTATAGCATGTGGCATCTCTTATCTCAGAAGATACACGTTGCTATACTGAAAGATATAGATTAAAAATGATATGTGTATAGCATGTGGCATCTCTTATCTCAGAAGATACACGTTGCTATACTAAAAGATATAGATTAAAAATGATAATTATGTGTATAGCATGTGGCATCTCTTATATCAGAAGATACACGTTGCTATACTAAAAGATATAGATTAAAAATGATATGTGTATAGCATGTGGCACCTCTTATATATTATCAGAAGATACATGTTGCTATACTAAAAGATATAGATTAAAAATGATATGTGAATAGCATGTTGCATCTCTTATATCAGACGATACATGTTGCTATACTAAAAGATATAGATTAAAAATGATATGTGAATAGCATGTGGCATCTCTTATATCAGAAGATACACGTTGCTATACTAAAAGATATAGATTAAAAATGATAATTATGTGTATAGCATGTGGCATCTCTTATATCAGAAAGTACAGTTGCTATACTAAAAGGTAAGACTAAAAATGATATGTGAATAGCATGTGGCAGTTTTATATCAGAAGATAACGTTGCTATACTAATATGATATAGATTATAAAATGATTATTATGTGTATAGCATGTGGAAGTAAGTTTGTCAGACAGAATTCTGGTGGTTTCTCTGACTTGACCCCACTTGTGTCAGCCTCCACCATGGGCAGATGTGCAAAAGTCCTGCTGTCTCCTCTGCTGTGGCCTGTTGCTTCCTCCTGACCTGCCACCTCTCTTATCTCCTGGAAGTGGAGAGCCACGTGTTTTGACCAATCGTCACAGGGCTGGCAGCAGCAGCGTGTACAGCTACTGGCCAGAAGCTGAAATCTAGCTAAGAGGTGTTTATTTGGATCTATCAGTGTGTCTGTCTACCTCACAGTCTGTCTGTTTGGCTGTCTGGTTGGTTTTTGCTCTGGTGTGTGTGTGTGTGTGTGTGTGTGTGTGTGTGTGTGTGTGGTGTGTGTGTGGGTGTGTGTGTGTGTGTGGTGTGTGTTGTGTGTTCCCTTAAAAGGTGAGATTAGGCAAATAGATGGGGAGATTGTACAGAGTTGAAAAGGATGGAAAATGACAGTAACTGGTGTTAATATTCTCTGGTAGCATTGGATCTAGAGTAGTATAGCATGAGGGCTTACAGAGCAAATTCTGTAACACTGCCTTTTGCAACTGTGCATCAGCTCCTCACTCATTCCCTATCTCTGTCCCTCTTAAATTCTTTTTCCATACCCTTTTTTTATCCCTGTTATGTGAAAGCGGATGTGCATGCATGCACACACACACATGATACAAGCAACATGCTCATCTCTCTCTCTCACTCTTTCTCGCTCACACACCACATCCAGGGATGACTGTCACCTAGCAGGTTGGGTTAAACCCCCCCCCCACACACACACAGGAACACTCTGTCACCCAGCCAGGTTACCCCCCCCCCCACACACACACACACACCACACACACACACACACCCACACACACACCACACACCCACACCCAACAACACAACACACCCACCACACACACACACCCACACACACACACACACACACCACACACCCACACACACCCAACACTCAAAACACACACACACATCCACACAACACGGCTCAGACAGAGCTCAGCTCCATGCTGAACACTTGGCGTGCTTGCACTAGCGTCCTGAGGATTGGTCAGCGCACGTGGCTCTCCATTTCCGGGAGATAAGCAAGGTCCCAGGTCAGGAAGAAGAAATACGCCACGGCAGAGGAGACAGCACGACTTTTGCACATTTGCGGGGGGGGGGGGGGGGGGAGGTAGTTGATGGGTTCATTTGTAGCAGCGACACCTCAGGGCCTGAGTGTTGACTGGCAGGGAGGGGCAGACAACTGGCTGTGCTCTCCCTCCTTTGTCCTCTGAGGGCCAGCAGGCAGGCAGACAGTGTGATGATGATGATGAGGAGGAGGAGGAGGAGGAGGGAGTGAGGGATCAAGTAAGGAGGATGACTGTGAAGGAGAGATGGCAGTCTTCATAGTTTAGTGACAGGTATAAATTAGCCAAGTGTTGGGAGTATGGTACTTACAAATGTGTGTGGATAACAAAGGGTGAGGTTGAGAAGGAGGCAGACAGCTAGACAAGCAAAGTGAGTGTTGTGAACAGGAACAGGGTTTGGGGTTGTTTTTGAGTATTGCCCACAGACAGGAGAGAGACTTGGGGACAGAGGACAGCAGAGGATAGCTGTATGCCAGCTACGATGGACAGGGAGAGGAACACCATGGCCGAACCTGTCATGCACTTGCAAATCAAATCCTTCAATAAAATACTGACATAGTGCTGTGCAGTTCAAACTACATGACTGTGGAAGAAAATTCAGTTTGGGCAATGTGAATTGCGCAGAATATTACTTGTACTTTAGTAACATCCTGAGTACACTGCACATTATATTTGTTTTTATCTACCAGATGAGTTGCTTAAACATATATTGTCGTATGCACGGTTTTTTTTATTAGTTATTAGTAAATAGTGTGATTGCCCTACTTCATTCTGCTTAAGATAACTCTTGATATAATGTGGAGAGTGTCCTTTCTTTCTGATAACTGTCGGGTGAAGTAGTATGGAGCATGTCTCGGTCAATCCCCATTGGGTGAATAACGAAACGGGCGGGGGGGGGGGTTGTATATATTTATATAGTTTTATATTAATATATAATACTATATTTATATATATATATATATATATATATAATATATATTTATACACATAGATATATGTCATATATATATATAGTGTATTATATATATATATTTTTATATATATATATATTTTAGTTACTATGTTATATAATTTAGTATATATATAGAATTCAAGGGACTCAAGAAGACATTAAAGTTTTCTCTGAGGTCTGAATAATTGCAGAAGGGCCACACCACACTCATCCACCAATCTATTCCAACCACTTTGTCTGATCTTGCTCTTCCTGTCACCTGTCTTGTCTCTGTACCTGTCTGTCTGTCTGTCTGCTCTCTCTCTATTATTATTATTATTATTATTATTATTATTATTATTATATGTATGTGCATGCGTGCGTGCGTCTGTGGCAAGCAGCGAAAACCCTAAGCACCCTTGGACTTTGATAAACAGACCTGTGCTGTCTTCCAACGCCTGCCCCCTTTGCCCGCCATGTCCCAGCCTGTGCAGGAGGGGCGTGCTGCACGTGTGTGCCTGTGGCAGCCTGCTGCCTGTGGCTGCCTGTGGCTGCCTGCTGCCTGGGCTGGTGTGGGCAGCCCTGGAGGGGGCACCTTCTGTGCCGCTACTGTAGCAAGGCTCCAAGGTGACATGCACTCGTGAGATTACTTCCTTGTCTCTGACTACTCATGGCCCCAAATGGGTTGCTGTCCATAATTGGTGACCCTTCTTCTTCCCCCGCTGAGGGCTCCTGTCTGTCATGGGTAACGTGATCACGTGCTGGTCAGCTGGGAGGAGGTAGGTCACTGGGGAAGATGGTCAGCCCAGGCCACTGGACACCGCCGTCCTCAGGCTGGTGGGGTTTGGGAGTGACGTATGTGGACGGGTGGTGATGGTGGCAGCACTTCTGTCTGTCTGTCTGTCTGTCTGTCTGTCTGTCTGAGCCATGTCTTTATGTCTGTCTGTCTGTCGATCTATGTCTTCCTGTCTGTCTGTCTGTCTGTCTTGCTCTGTCTGTCTGTCTATCTATGTGCTCCTGTCTGTCTCGGACTCTCTCTTTTGTCTCCTGTCTCCATCCCTCGGTCTATGTCTGACTGTGGTCTCTGTCTCTCTTTTCTCTCTCTCTCTCTCTCTCTCTCTCTCTATCTCTCTCTCTCCCTCTTCTCTCTTCCTCTTCTCTCTCTCTCTCTTTCTCTCTTTCGCACTAGAACCACCACACACACACACACACTCAACCTTTTTAAGCTTTCGCAAGTGTGGCTAATTAAAAATTGCAATGCATCAAGTGGGGGGGCCCGGCTAAATTGTTGAAAACGTTCTTGGTATCCATGTGCATTGATTTAGTCTAAGTGCAATGCTTCAAGCAAATTAAGACAGTTCTTAACCTTGATCTGCTTCTTCAACAACATGACTGCTATTGTTCTAACTCATTTGCAAGCTTTTTTACTATGGTAAAAGTCATACACTCATCTGGAACAAATGGAACATGGCCATTATCTTCAAGATCAGACCGATGCGTTCCTTGTTTGTGTGCATAGTTTTGTATGCATGTGAAACGTGGCGCATAACAGCAAACATTGCAAGAAGAATACAGACAATGGAGTTGAAATGCTTTTGCAAACTTCTTGGTACCTCATACAGTGATCACATCACTAACGAGGAAGTGAAAACTAGGATTTTAAACCCATCAGGCCACACAAAAAAGCTCTGGACATTCAGTGAAAAACACAAACTGAAGTGATGACAGGCAGCGTCACACGAACATGTGTTTGTAAGCTGTCCCAAGACTGTAACAGGGAACAGTTGGCAAGGAGGGAGTCGAAGAGGCAGACAGAGAAAACGATTGGGGAAGACAACATCAGAGAGTGGACTGATACCTTGAGTAGAACGACAGTATGGAAGCTGAGAAACCACGGGGGTGGGGGGGGGAGGAAGCTGGTTGCAAAATCTTTAGTGGTGCCCCATCGGTTGACCAGACTACATGATAGCTGAGCGTGAAGATACGGTAAACGTCCATTAACTGTGGAAATCCAAATCTCTCAGGAGACTTTGTCAGAGCTCCATGACGCTGCACTGAAAGAATATCTTAAATCAACACATGACGCTGCACTGATATCTTAAATCAACACATGACGCTGCACTGATATCTTAAATCAACACATGACGCTGCACTGATATCTTAAATCAACACATGACGCTGCACTGATATCTTAAATCAACACATGACGCTGCACTGACAGAATATCTTAATCAACACATGACGCTGCACTGATATCTTAAATCAACACATGACGCTGCACTGATATCTTAATCAACACATGTCGCTGCAACTGACAGAATATCTTAATCAAACACATGGGACGCTGCATCTGTTATTCTTAATAACACATGAGCTGCACTGTAGAATATCTTAATCAAAGCATGACGCTTGCATGTATCTTAAATCAACACAGACGCTGCACTGATAGAATATCTAATCAACACATGAACGCTGCACTGATATCTTAAACAACTCATGGGACGCTGCACTGAAGAATATCTCCCCCCCCCCCCCCCCTAAATCCAACACATGACGCTGCACTGATATCTTTTAATCAACTTCATGACGCTGCCTGATATCTTTAAATAAACACATGAGCCTTGCCACTTTATCTTAAATATCAAACCATGACGCCTGCATGTGTATCTTAAATCAACACATGACGCTGCACTGATATCTTAAATCAACACATGACGCTGCACTGACAGAATATCTTAAATCAACACATGACGCTGCACTGATAGAATATCTTAATCAACACATGACGCTGCACTGACAGAATATCTTAAATCAACAGCACCTGGTGTAACCCTTCATTAACTACTACAACAGATACAACTGTAAACAAAGCCACGATACTGCCTTGTTCCCCCAGACCTCAAGTCACTGTGGGAGCTGACATTAATTCAACGGGTGGTGTACTTTCCGGTGTCCTCTTTCTTGATGACCCTCAGGTCACTCGTCAGGGGACAGTGGCGTCATCAGAGAGGTCCTCAGGGTTTAGTGTCTGCTGTCGCCTGGACAGAGGTCACGTGATGGAAGAGTTTTCTCTAAGCTAAGGTTTAGCAGCACTGACCGTGTTAACAAGCGTTTGGAGCTCGCCTTTTACTTACAGTACTGTCACCAGTTCACCAGCTGTAATGGGTACCTGCCCACTTTATGGGTCAGGGGAAGGTAAGCAGCGAGGGAGGAGGGAATGATGGGTGCAGCCGCACTATGCTGGCCCCCTAGAGGATGTTGAGGTCTCTGACACCTCGCTTACAAGGCGCATAGTTTATGGGAACATCCTTACGTGCGTTTTTTCACCTTCCATGTCATTGACATCAGGATCACTGGCACTTGTGACCATGATCTCCTTCCTCTCTGCATTGGTCTCTAAACCACAAGCCCTTGTTCTAACTTGCTTATAAGTTCTTTGAAAGTGTTTGTTACTGTGCCCTAGAAGATCAACATCGTCAGTAATTCTCGGATTGAAAAAAGGGTCTACCATCCTCACCAATATATCCAGTGCTAACTTTAAAGGCTGACCAAGCCAATGCCCTAACTGGACCTCCAATCCTGTTGCTGGCAGGATTCCAGTCACTTCATGGTCTTTGTGACCATCTGAGACGTTTATCGGTCCCTGTAGATTATATTGCTGTTAACCTTTACGCTGAAATACCAGATTTTTCATGGACAATGATCACGCCAAAACCTACACAACACATCATTGTAAATTAACCTACTTTTGTTTTGTTTTTCATTCACGTCGTTATTTTAGCAAATAAATCCTTACATATATCTGCACTGTTTCTGCAGAACAGAAAAAATAGATCATGAAATAACTGTTACTCTGATAAAACAACACGTACAAAATGGTTCGTGTATACAGTGTCAAAATGTCTTGCAGGATATTCTCTCTGACATTATAACCCCATATTTCGAAAGTAATTTCTCGATTTGTCATTTAAGGGAGAGTGTTTGTAGCTCCAATAAAATTAATTTCGGGATTTAAAATGTCTTCATTTGGTGAAAATATGTCTCTTTCACAAGTAGAATCAATTTTGCTTTACAACTATTGATCCATGCTGTCTTTCTTATCCTACTTCCCTTTCATGTGCTTCTTCTCTCTCTCTCTCTATCTCTCTCTCTATCTCACACACACACAACACACACAACACACTCACTCCCACACCACAATGTGCAAAAAGGAGATTCATTGCTCTGATACCACCCGCTGACCCCCGTCAGAAAACTGGCCTGTAGCTGAATGTGTCCTAGTCAATTATCCTGACCTTCCCCTGTGGACAAGGCATGGTACTGAAGTGGCACAATTTCCATAAAACTGACCAGGGGCACAAGACAGGATGGGGGACTCGTGGGAAAACAGAGGCTTAAGACAATGAACCATGTGTGACACCTTTCTTTTGAGGTTCTGCCAAGATAGGACTTCATGCTGAATCAGGTGAATAATCAGGCCAGATAGGAGGCCTTCATTCTAAAGTCCTGTCAATGAGAATGGTAAGTGATTGTTAGATTTAACATAATGGTTTTCAGTTGAGAGAAGGAGAGACCCAACGTTAGGGGGTGTAAGGGGACAGAGGCTATCAGATATACATAGAGAAAGAGAGAGATGGATAGAGTGGTAGAGAGAGGAGAGTGGGAAATGTACGTTGTGAAAAAGAGGTGAGAGAGAGAGGAGACAGGAGAGAGTGTGGGAAAAGAGAGAAGTGTAGGGAGAGAAAGAAAGAGAGAAAGAGATAGGAGGATGCAACAGCTGGTAAGTCACACAAATGTATAGTGACATCTATGCACAGTAAACAATATGTATGCACAATATCTAAGAACCCTTAACACACATTTTGCTACATAGACAATAGGACTGGTTTTCCATAGACAATAAGTCTATGTCTGTGTGTGTGTGTCTGTGTGTGTGTTTGTGTGTGTGTGTGTGTGTGCGTGCACATGCCCCCAAATGTGCAAAGCCCTTAACTGCCTGTGTGTTGCATAAAAATGACAGAAAAAGAGACTGACAACCAATCAGACAGACAGAGGCAATAAAATATAAAACATTTCTTATCATTACAAAAAAACTTCACAAATTTTGAAGGCACGCAACACCACATTTTACAGTGAGCTTTTCTTTAAACCCTCATACTCCTTCCCTAACCCCCTGAACCCCCTCCTCCTCCATATTCACCAGGCCAAACAATGGCTCCATAGCAGTTCTAAGCAGAGAGGATGTGGCGTGACATTTTTCCATTTAGCCAACCATCCAGGAGATATGAACATCGTGGCACTTAGAGGCCCTGCCAAGGGTCGGCAAGAAATCAGTGTAGTGTTCTCATTGGCCAGCAAGGCAATTGTCATGGGCTGGGGGGAGAGCTGGTTCCAGACCAACAGCAGAGAAGGGGCGTGGAGCCATCAGTTCCCTTCTTCCTTTTCATGTGGGTCTTCCCTGTGCAGGGCAGAAAGGACAACAGTCTTTTTTGACAGACTTGAGTTTTTCCAGCAGGGTTGTGGGTGTTTTTGTGGTTGTACTCCTGTGGGGGTTTTGTTGTTGGAGAAAAAGGGGTACAGATTACACCAGTCAGTTTTAATCCTACTTTGAAATTACTCCTCTTCTCTCTTTCATTCATCTTTCTTTCTTTCTTTTATTTACTTTTCTTTCTTTTTACATTCTCATTTCTTTCTTTCTATTTTCATGTATCATTGAATTTCTTTCTTTTTCTTTACCCCCCCCCCCCCCCTTCTTTTTTCCTTTCTTTTTCCGGTTTTGTTCGTTCTTATTCTTTTCATTCCTTGTTTTTTTATTTTGTTTGTTCTTTACATTTTCTTTCTTACGCTTGTCTTTCTGGTTTCAGTCTTTTATTTTTAGTTTCTATTAATTCCCTTTCTTTGTTTCTTTACATTTGAACATTATCTTTTATTTAAACCAAGCTTTGGACACGTTTTTCCCTACATTGCATCTTAAATTCATTGAATAAAAAACTGAAAACATCATTACACTATCAGAAATGATCATTTCAATGGTTAAAAATAGCAATTAAATCCAAAAATCTACTACACTAAACCAGATACCGTTTTTAGCATGAAAAAGTAAGAAGCTGTGAAACGAAAAGTATGTGTCATGAAGTTTGCTAAATCCTGAAACTCACATCAGAGCTTTGTTACATTGTAAACCCCCCTTCTTCATCTATCTTCCCCTCCCACCATCTTCATCCCCCTTTCCAACCAGCCAATGAACAGCTTTTTTAAAACAGATCGCTTATTGCAAGGAACAGATGCTGAGGAGAATGTCCAGTCACAAAGATGGATTTTTGCACCTGAGAGGCCCTATCAAGGGTAAGAGAAGAAATCATGTGACTTTCCCCTGGCTGAGAGAGTGACGGGTATCCTAACTGGCTCTTTCTAGGCATATGTTGAGGTTAGGCCAAATGTTCCTTTTTTTGTGGTTTGTTTTTTTTGGGGGAGGGGGGGGGGGAGGTGAGAGGGTATTTTTGTTTGAAAATTTTAAGACTAAAAAACTTGAGAGGTACTAATTACTAATGACACCCGACTTGGTGAATAATCCAGTTGATTCACAATGATTCCTTTTGCAGTTGTGTAAAAGTAGATTAAAAAAAATAGTGCATTTGGACCATATACAACTCTCCATCATGTTTTAAAATGATCCAATAAAGATTCAAGCAAGAGGAAAAAAACAACAAAAGTAAACACGCAACTAAGCAAAATACCTGGAGGAATGAAATCTCTTGTTGCGTCTTTTAGAGGCTTAGTGGGTAAGGACCATGCTTTGCTCCTGGGAGATGGGAGCAGTTTTCATACTAAGCTGCCAGCGGGGCGAAACTGCGCTTCTGCCCCGCCGGCTTTTACAGCAAGCAACATCTTTGTGTTTAGAGGTATCTGTCGCTATTTCAAGAAAAATCTGATATCAACATGGCCTCCAGAAATTTCATTCTTTCTTTGCTTGCATCTCTCTCTCTTCTCTCTCTCTCCTCTCTCTCTCTCTCTCTCTCTCTCCTCTCTCTCTCTCTCTCTCTTCTCTCTCCCTCCCTCTTCTCTCTCTCTCTCTCCTCTCTCTCTCTCTCTCTTCTCTCTCTCTCTCTCTCTCTATCTATCTATCTTTCTATCTCTCTCTCTCTCTCTCTCTCTTCTCTCTCTCTCTCTCCTCTCTTCTCTCTCGTTTCCCTGTGTCTGTTTTTACTCTAAGAAAATACGAAAGAGTATATTTCAGTCAATGTTTTGACTGCTGAAAAAATGTCATTGTCTTTTCTTTCTTTCATTGTTTTCTCCTTCTTCTGTTTCTGTTATCTTTATTGCTGAAATCTTAATGGACTTTTTTTTACCTAAAAGACCACTTAATAAATGAATAGATATCAAAGGCACTACTCCTGGCTTGACTGAAAACATCAATAGCAGAATGAGCAAAACACATGAAAAAAATCATGAGAGAAAAGAAACGAAAGACAGACCCCCAAAAATGTGACAGCAAAAAGACAACAAACATGGATAGAAAACAAGAGATACAAGGAAGAAAAATGCTTGGAAAAAAATAAATTTGAAATAAGGCAAGAGCCAAAAAGGGAGTAATGAAAAATAAATTTAAATAATGTGGGGTAAAGGGATATAATTTGAAAACATAGCAGAAAAAAACGAGAGAGAGGGGGGGGAAGAGAGAAAGAGAGGGAGGGTTGAGGAGAGAGAGATAGAGAGAGAGCGGAGGAGGAGAGAGATGATCGAGTGAGAGAGAGAGAGAAGGCAAAGAGGTTATAGAGGCATGAAAACAGAGAGAAAGGGATAGAGAAGCAGACAGAAGACTGGTTAAACAGAAAGGTATTGATGAAAAAAAAGTGCTACGAGAGAGAACCGAAATCAACAACTAAACCAAGCTTGTTGCATTTCTTTTTAACAGACTTAGAACTGCATGGACTTCCTGGGACCCCCACTCTCTTCATCCCTTCCTCTACCTTCCAACCCCCCCACCCCATTCCCTCACCACACCCCCCCCCCCCCCCCACACACTACACACACACACACAAACCCCACACACACTTCTGTTTTTTCCCCTTCTACTTCTTCAGCCAGCCAATGAATGGCTATGAAACATTTCTAAGCAGAAGAGATTCTTCCTGGAGCATTTCTGTTGAACCAATGGATATAGAGATATGAAGGCTGCAGCACTGAGGGGCCCTGTCAGGGGACCAAAAGACATCAGTATAGCTGCCTCCTTGGGAAAAGAGGGAGCCACAAATTGGAGAGAGGAGTGTCCAAAGAACAGGGGAAAGAAGATGTGAAATTATCAGAGTTGTTTCCCTGGAGGTTTTGCTTGGAAAGGAAAGAAAGAGAAAGAAACAACATGATTTTAAAATGCTAATTTGCATTTGTGTGTGTGTGTGTGTGTGTGTGTGTTTGTGTGTGTGATGTGTGTGTGGTTTGTGTGTTGTGTGTGTGTGTGTGTGTGTTCTTCGTTTGTTGTGTTTGTTTGTTTGACTGGAATTTTATTGTGAGGGGGCAGTGTAGAGCAGGAGAGCAACAGGGCTGACTGCTTATCACAGTGTGAAATTACTGTGTTCATATTGTTGCTTCTTTCTTCTTTTCATCATTTTCTCTTCTTCTTCTCCTTTTTCTTGTTTTCTTCCTTCTCTTGCTAGATGCATATTTTTCTTTTGTTTCTTATTATCTTACTTCCCTTTTTATTGTTTGTTTATTTTTATTCCTTTTTTCTTTCTTTTTTTAACTGTTTTTTTATTCATTCTGCTTTATTTTCTTTCCATCTTTCTTTTTTTCTTTCTGTCTTATGTATTAGGTGTTGAGCATGAGATTTTAACAATTGAAAAACGCAAAAATCATCTTTCAATATCTTTAAAACAGTAACCACACAATCAAAACTTTTAAAGTCAAAGATAGAGTTTACTATTCACATTGAAACACGCACATGGCAAAACTAAGAAAGCACCCAGAAGATACAATATAACAAACAAAAGTAAGGAAAGCATGAAAAAAAGCCAAATTATACACATTCTTGGAAAGACAGCAAGCCAAAACATTACATGAAAAAGAAAAGGTAGAAACGGCCTACATAAATTCAAGCCAGTAAAGTGGAAGGGCGGTAACCAAAGTTAGAGGAAAAGACCGAAGGGGGGGAAAACAGAAACACTGCTTGGGAGAAATAAGGAGAGAGGAGAGAGTGAAAGGAGAGGGGAGATGACTTCGAGGGATGGAGTGAGAGATGAGAGAGAGTGACAAGAGTCACAGAGTGAGTGACAGAGCCACAGACTGAGAGAGAAGATGAGAATACAGAACGCTTGATTATTTGCTTAATTATAATCTATTACAATTTTTGTTGGCGAAGTTGCAATTCTGTTGCATGCTCATTTTTGATAGTTTCTTTAAAGCGCTTTGAAACAATAAAAAAAAAACCTGTTAATACTACTATTACTACTAGTGCTGCTGCTGCTGCTACTTATGCTTAGTAGTTAGTGTTAGTAGTGTAGTAGTAGTAGTAGTAGTAGTAGTAGTTAGGTAGTAGTAGTTTAGTAGTTGTTGTAGTGGTGGTGGTGGTGGTGGTGGTAGTTGGTAGTGGTGGTGGTGGTGGTGGTGGTGATGGTTGGTGATGGTGGTGGGTGGGGGGTAGTTGTAGTAGTTGTAGTAGTAGTAGTAGTAGGTGTAGCTGCAGCAGCAGCAGCAGCAGCAGAAGTAGTTAGGTAGTAGTGTAGTAGTAGTTAGTAGTAGTAGTATGGTTGTAGTAGTAGTAGTAGAAGTAGTAGTAGTAGTAGTAGTAGTAGTAGTAGTAGTAGTAGTTGAAGTAGTAGTAGTAGTAGTAGTAGTAGTAGTAGTACATTTGTTGTGTGAGTTGTAGTATACTCTGGTTGCTGCTGCTACTACTACTACTACTACTACTACTACTACTACTACTACTACTATTACTACTACTTATACTGCTGCTGCTGCTGCTGCTGCTGCTGCTGCTGTGCTGCTGCTGCTGCTGCTGCTGCTGCTGCTGCTGCTGCAATTTACAGTATTAACATCAGCTATACAAAATCTGTCTCTAGACAAACATAGACAGGCACTATTAATTTTGTGTTGGGCATTTTTATGACAAACATAATGGAGTGCTGCTGTTACATAGGGCTGGCCTCTATGACATTGTGGGTTTGTTTGGTTCTTTCTTTATTCGATTTTTTTCTATTTTATTCGTGGGTAAGGCTTGGGTTTTTTGTTTTTGAGTGTTTATTTGTTCTTTGGTTGGATTCTTATTTGTGATATTTTCCATGTATTTTTTGTTGCTTTATTTTGATTTGTTCTTTTTAACTTTGCTTGATTTTGTCCTTTTTTTATTCTTTTTGTTTTTGTTGGGGAGTTGGGGGGGTCTTTCATTTTTTGTTATGGAGAATTAATCTTCGAGATTATCCGATATTATGTCTGTCTACCTGTCTACATGTCCGTCCTGTCTGTCTGTCCGTCTGTCTGTACGTCCGTCTCTTGTCTGTCGCTCTTCTCTCTTCGTCGCTCTCTTCTCTATCTCTGTCTCTGTCTCTGTCTGTCTCTCTCTCTCCTCTCTCTCCTCTCTCTCTCTCTCTCTCTCTCTCTCTCTCTCTCTCTGTTCTTATTCTTGTATTTGTTTTTGTTTTTGCTTCAATGCATTTCATTTTCCTGGAGAGGTTTAAGCAGTAAGTTCTTTCCTTTTAGTTTTAGATGACAATGTGCTAACAAGTTTGTTACCATTGTTTTTCTATCGTTCAAGACTGAGACAATACTTAAGATCATAGTCGACAGTTTTGTGTGTGTCCATAGTACCATATAATTATTTATTCACTCTTTCATTGATCAGTGTTACTTCAGACTGTACAACAGTACAGCATGATATTGGGGTTCATACCACTGCTCTGAAAGTACTACCAGCTCTTCAATACTTCATTGTTCCTGAATGGTTGCTTCTGACAATCCGTCCTTCTCTGCTGTGCTGGGATCTGGGGAGAAAGCTCACAGGAAGGACGCCAGTGGACATCAACAACACCTTTCCTCCTCACTCTTCTGCTCCTCCTGTATCCAGCTGTCCATGAACTAGTATGAAACTAACTTAGACAAAAGGTTGAGAAATGGAGGGTTTCTTTTAAAAGAGATATGTAAAATTCATCAAATGGGTCAGCTCACAAAGGAATCAAGAAAACTGACCTATAAAAATAAAGAACAGACAATGTTCATCTATCTGAAAAGAACTCTGTGTGTGAGAGAGAGAGAGAGAGAGAGAGAGAGAGAGGAGAGAGAGAGAGAGAGAGAGAGAGAGAGAGAGAGAGAGAGAGAGAGAGAGAGAGAGAGAGAGAAAGAAAGGCGCACCAAGATATTATTATTATTATTATCATCATCATCATCATTCTTATCATTATTACTATTATTGTTGTTATTATTTTCATTCGCAGTAGTAGTAGTAGTAGTAGTAGTAGTAGTAGTAGTAGTAGTAGTAGTAGTGTCGTTGTTGTCGTTGTTGTTTAAAAATCATATTATCATTAATGCTGTTGTTCTTTTGCTCTTACTGATGTTGATATTATTGTCTTTGTCCTTCAACATCCACGGAGATGCCGAGACCCAACACTGACGACACATCAGGGGGCTGTGTGTCATGGCACTCTCTCCTGGTTACAACAACCTCTGTCCTCACACACCGCAAGACAAGACAAGACCTGCACACTGCAGCCTGACCACCTGACCACATGGACAATGCATCATGGGCAAAATTGCTTCTCGCCCAATCAGCGGAGAGATATGAGCATTGCAGGAATGCACTGTGAGGCCCGGGCAAGGGACAAGGCAAACAATTTCACGTGGTGTGTACGAGCAATCTTGGAGACTGGGGGATGTGTGCTCTCTGAAGAAGAGAAAGTCAATGGAGTTTGTTTCCCTGGAGGTTTCTTCCCCTGCTGCTGCTGCTGCTGCATCTGTGATGTTACTGCTGCTGCTGCTGCTGCTGCAGATACACCAATGCAGAAAGACTGTTTTGACCATACATTGTTGGTACTTGACATATAGGATTGAAAGACTGATTTTAGCTTTCAAATGCCAGGATAATGATTATCAACTATGAGTATGCATAAATTCGCGCGGTGCACACACACACACACACACACACACATATTTTTCCAGCTAATCAACTTGTCATGCACACAAACTATCAATCATTTTGTCATTTCAGAATATCGATTTCAGACTGCACAATCAATCATTTTGTCATTTCAGAATATCGATTTCAGACTGCACAATCAATCATTTTGTCATTTCAGAATATCTATTTCAGACTGCACAATGAGTCAAAACAGTTTTTCAGGAGTCAGTAGTCTTTATACACAGATAAAAATTCAGAGGGCTACAAAAAGTGTTTTTTATTGTTAGAACTTTTTACAACGAGGGTAAAACCAAAAGTTTTTAATGTGTTTGTTCAGCAAAGATAAATATAAAACAAAAGCTTACGCGTCAGGTTTTCAGTGAAAGGCAGACTTTTTGTACAAATCAATCACTTTTGTTCTACAAAATTATGCAGACTTGCATTGTAGATGTGTTGTTGCTGTTACTGATAGTAGGTTGGGGGGGTGGTCAGTTTCATTTTTTTCATCTTGCACAAGTTATCCTCTGTGTTACTTGCATTTTTAGTTGATGCTATTGGTTGGATTGCTTTCTTGTATACAATGCATTAATCTGATGCTATCAAAGAAACTGAAAAAGACTGTTGAAAAATTACCCAAAACAATGTAGTTTTTGTGACACTACAAACATAGCCACATTTGTGTAGTCCATTTTTTTCATTTAAAATGTGAGTGTTGCCAAAAATTATGGTATTCAGTAAATAGTTAATAAAACAGTTATAATAGAAGTGAATACACTACTGTCAGTAATTACTGAATTTGTTTCATCTATAATCATATTTTGTGTATAAAATACAGTCCTCTTATAATGGTAACAATCACACATTTGAAAAAAAAAGTGTCTCATTTTCATAAAGTATCAAACAATTATGTCAAAGTTGGTTTATGTCAACAATTAGTGATGGTGCACTTGCAACACTTATGAATAAAAAATATATATTTGCTGGGAGGCAGTGTTTGATTCTTAGTAGTAATTTTGTTTAGCCTGTTTTCAAGTTATCATCTCATGTGAGCTCTAATGCACTTGTTAAGCGTAAAAGTATCAATACATTCACATAGAGCA
>CM054158.1:53788230-53795730 GCA_028751875.1 Rapana venosa | reverse complement strand
GAGGCGTCAGAGACCTCACTTCTCTAGGGCCAGCATATTGAGGGCGGCGCCCATCTCCTCTCCCTCGCTGCTTTACCTTCCCTGACCCTAAAGAGGGCAGGTACCCATTTACAGCAGGGGGAACTGGGGGAACTGTACTGAAGCCAAGGCGCACAAACGGTCACCCATCCAACTGGTAACCACGCTCGACGCTGCTTAACTTGGCTGGGGGAAAGCGAGTGCTCCGACCACTGAGCTATCCCTTGGCAGACAGAGTGATAAAAAGAGAACAAGAAAGGCATACAAATGTACACACATTAATTATAGACATAGTCAAAAGCAAGTAGAGGATAGTGACAACAATAAATGTAACAATGTTATTCAAGTAAGAAAATGAATGTTCACAGCCTAATCAGATTGAGTTTTATTGTTTACATCACCAATGTACTTCCTAATAAGTTTGGAACATCACTGGTTTTCAAAGAAATAGTTACTTCCCTTGTCAGATTAGAACCCATCAACAGAAGTTATCGCCCCTGCAATGTCGGGGAAAAGACAGGGTTTTTTACATTACAGAGCACCACCAAAATGACAGCATTGTTTCAATCTGAACCCGGCCAAAAGCTTTGGCAGTTACTGGTGGCAGTAAAGTGCCCAAATTAACATTTAGAAGCTGCTTTGCTTTCACATGTGGCACCAATATTGTTTCAATCTATGACAAGCTCCAAGCATAACAACGTGTAATCTCAATTTTAAAAAATCCTCTGAAGTTGGAGTACAGCTGCCTATAAGGCAAGGCACATGAAAGGAGCCACTCACAACAAACCTCTGACCGGGAGTGAATGCTGCTGACAGCCTCACAGTGGTGGGCAGGTGTGATGAATGAAGCAGCGCCCGCTCCACGTGACGCAAACACGATTGAAGTTGGAGAACATCTAGACACCTCCACCACCACAACAACCTTTTACCTCACCTTCACCTTCACCTTCACCTTCACCTATCCCGTGTTCCACCTGACCCTTGGGGCGGAGCTGAAGATTTTGCAAACAGCTTCCTCCACTCCTCCTGGTTCTCAGCTTTCAGAACTATGTTGTTCCACTCAAGGCCAGTCCCCTCTCTGATGTTGTTCTCCATCGTTTTCTTTTTTTGACTTTGTCTCCCTCCTGTCCTGGTGCTGTACGTACCCTGCTCATGGGGCAGCTGGAGTCTGAATTTTCAGCTTTTTAAATACAACTCTAGTGACTCTTTACTGACTGATTATGTGGCCTTACTTATGACTGACTATTTTGTTACATCCAGGGAACACCATTCGCAAAGACCCAGACTTTGTCATACCTCTAAGAATGACGGAGCAATCTTGTGAGTTGTTCTTCAGTGTTACGTCCCCTTGATGCCCTGAGGACTTTGAAAGAAGAAGAAGAAATGAGGGAAGAGAAGAGAACAAGAACAAGAAGATAAGAACAGATAATAACAGTAGTAGCAGCAGCAGTAGAGTAGTAGTAGTAGTAGTAGTAGTAGTAGTAGTAGTAGTAGTAGTAGTAGTAGTAGTAGTAGTAGTAGTAGTAGAAGTAGTAGTAGTAGTAGTAGTAGTTGTAGTAGTAGTTGTTGTAGTAGTAGTAGTAGTAGTAGTAGTAGTAGTAGTAGTAGTAGTAGTAGTAGTAGTAGTAGTAGTAGTAGTAGTAGTAGTAGTATGTAGCAGCAGCAGCAGCAGTAGTAGTAGTAGTAAAAGTTCTTGTTGTTATCGTTGTTGTTATCGCCATTGCTGTTGTTATAGAAGAAGAAGAAGAACAACAACAATAACAAAAACAAAAACTAGTAGTAGTAGCAGTGGGAAAGCAACTGTAGAACAAGGACAATAACAGAACAAGTAGTAGCAACAACAGCCAGAAGACACATCCAGCACACACACACACACACCAACATCCAGCACAACACAACATCAGCACACAACACACATCCAGCACACACACACACACACACACATCCAGCACACACACATCCACACAACACACACACATCCAGCACACACACACACACAACACATCCAGCACACACACACACACACACACCCACCGCACACACACACATCCAGCGCAACACACACACACACACACATCCACCGCACACACACACATCCAGCACACCACACACACACACACATCCAGCACACACACACATCCAGCACACACACACATCCAGCACACACACATACACACACACACAACATCCAGCACACACACACACACACACATCCAGCACAACACACACACACACACACACACATCCAGCACACACACACATCCAGCACACACACACATCCAGCACACACACATACACACACACACACATCCAGCACACACACACACACACACACACAATCAGCACACACATACACACACACATTCATCACACACACACACACACACACACATCCAGCACACACACACACACATCCAGCACACACACACACACACACACACACACACACACATCCAGCACACAACACACACAACACACACACAACACACATCCAGCACACACACACACACACACAACACATCCAGCACACACACATACACACACACATTCATCACACACACACACACACACATCCAGCACACACACACACACACACATCCAGCACAACACACACACACACACACACACACACAATCCAGCACACACACACACACACACATCCAGCACACACACACACATCCAGCACACACACACACACACACGCACATCCAGCACACACACACATCCAGCACACACACACACACACATCCAGCACACACACCACACACACACATCCAGACACACACACACACACACACATTCAGCACACACACACACACACATCCAGCACACACACACACACACACATTCAGCACACACACACACACAACACACATCCAGCACACACACACACACACACATTCAGCACACACACACACACACATCCAGCACACACACACACACACACATCCAGCACACACACACACACACATCCAGCACACACACACACACACACATTCAGCACACACACACACACACACATTCAGCACACACACACACACACACATCCAGCACACACACACACACACACACAGCACACACACACACACACACACACACACATCCAGCACACACACACACACACACATCCAGCACACACACACACACATCCAGCACGCACACACACACACACACATACACACACACACACACACACACACACACACACATCCAGCACACACACACACATCCAGCACACACACACACATCCAGCACACACACACACACATCCAGCGCACACACACACACATCCACCGCACACACACACACATCCAGCACACAACACACACATCCAGCACACAACACACACATCCAGCGCACACACACACACACACATCCAGCACGCACACACACACACACACACACACACACACACACACATCCAGCACACACACACACACACACACACACACACACACACACACACACACACACATCCAGCACACATACACACATCCAGCACACACACACATCCAGCACACACACACACACACACACACACACACACCATCCAGCACACACACACACACACACACACACACACACACACATACACGCACATCCGTGTCATCCGAAGACGAACAAACCTTTTGATTTTCCTCCTTCTTTAAGGCTAGTATATTGTTAATTTTTCCTTTCTTGAGATTTTTACTCTTATACACACACACACACCACACACACACACACACACACACTGGATTACGTTTTTGTTTAAATTGAGATTACGTTCTTGTTCAACCTGATAATTATTTGCACTTTTACAACCCTGTTACCGTATTAGAACTTGTACAAAAGCTAACACTCTTTATAATGATAAAAACTTGTCCCTTTAACATTTTACAGTGGAACTGTAGATCTGTGTCAACAAATCTACCATATCTGATTCAGCATCTTGCATCGTTCAGATCTGAGGTTTTAGTCTTACAGTCTTTAAACACTACTAGAAATAGACTACCAAATCTGAAAAATTACTATTATCCACCAATCCATGAAGTTGTTGCAAACGATGCTGAAAAGATTCGGGCTGCCATCTATGTGCATAAAGGAATAGAGTATAATGTATGTACCTCGCCAGTTCCAACTAATGTACCAAATCTACACTCTTGTGCTGCATGCATAAAAATCACCAAATCTATAGATCTAAACGTCGTTTCGGTATATTTGCCTAAAGGCCCCAATGACATTAACACAGAATGGTTACGTACATTGCCAGAATCTAAAAATAAATGGTTAATATGTGGGGATTTCAATGCGCACTCCCCTTTCTGGGATAAAGAATGTACATCAGTAACCAATAATCGGTTTATTGAAAACATTATCGATTCTTATCTTTTTCTACTTAATGATGGTAATGTTACAAGAATCCCAGATGTTTCGAATCAAAGACCTAGTGCTTTAGATCTATCTTTCATTTCTCCATCCCTTGTTTCCAACTGTAACTGGGAAATAGAAGGTGATACTTTAGGAAGTGATCATTTTCCAATTGCTATCACTCTTAATTAGGATTCTTCAGAATATGACCTAGAAAAAGATGTTATCCCAAAGTATAATTATCGTTATGCTGACTGGAATAAGTTTAAAGATATTTTGATACAGATAAATAGTGAAAATATTAAAAGCTATGATATTAATACTTTTTATGCCAATTTTAAAAAGTTTGTACTGCAAGCAGCTGATAGCTCTATCCCTAAGTATTCACCCATGAAGTCGAAAAAGCATTCCGGAAATATATGGTGGAATCCTTCATGTCAAAAAGTTGTGAATGACAAAAAAGCTGCTTATAAAGTATATTTAAGAAATAAAACGTCAGAAAATCATTTTCTTATGAAAAAAGCTAAATTGCTTTGTAATAAAACCGTTGAACAAAGCAAACGTCAGTTTTGGTCTTCCTTTTGCTTTCAAGAAGTTAACACTTACAATGATTTGCAAAAGGTGTGGAGTAAATTTAAAGATATGAAAAGTGGGGTTAGGCTTCCTAACTGTCCCATTAAGATTAAAGACAAGGAACTTCCATCTAATTCAGAGAAAGCTGAATCATTCATAGAAATGTTTACAGACACAATGAGTGATAAAAGTCTTTCAGAAAAATGTAAAGTATATAGAATAAAGAAGCACAGAAAGACATGTATAAAGACCCTGTGGGAGATAATAATCATTACGTCAATGCTCCCCTAACATTGCAAGAGCTTAAAGATGCTCTCCTATCTCTTGGAACAAAAAGAACATCCGTTGGTATTGATGCTATTTCAAGTGAATTGTTAAAACAGCTGCCAGAAAATTGGATAATGTTATTACTTGAATTATTTCAAAGTTGCTGGTCTCAAGGGGTCATTCCAAGCATATGGAAACATTCCATTTTAGTGCCAGTCCCAAAGCAGGGTAAGCCTAAAAATGATAAAAACAGTTACAGACCTATCGCGTTAACCTCTCACACAGGAAAACTTATGGAAAAAATAATTTTAAACCGACTAATGCATTATTGCGATAAAAACAAAATAATCCCCATTAGCCAGGCAGGTTTTCGAAAAGGTAGATGCACAGCAGATCATCTGATTAAACTTAGTACGCATATTAAACACCAATTTGCTAGTAGGAAAAATGTGCTTGCCACCTTTTTTGATATAAAGAAAGCATATGATCAGGTCTGGCATAAACGATTACTATATAAACTAAAAACTATTGGCTTATCTGGTAATATGTATCATTATATAAAGCATTTCTCTCAGAAAGATGTATGCAGGCCAAAGTTGGAAATTCCTATTCTACTTTACGGTTTCCAACAATGGGTATTCCACAGGGATCAGTTATCGCTCCACATCTTTTCAATATTCTTCTTTATGATCTTCCTCAGTGCCTCTCCAGTAATGCCATCCACGTCCAATATGCTGATGACATTTGTATGTGGATGAATGTTACGATGAAAAAGAAAACACCAAAGAGGCATCTAAACTATATAAAAAATATGTATCAGCTTGAGCTAAACAAACTTAATGACTACATTTTTGAGAATGGTCTTTCATTGTCTCCTGAAAAGACTAATCTACGTACTTTTCAATAATGGCACTAACCCCCCAGTTCTACCTGTTTTCCAAATAGATGGGAAAGTGTTGGAATATAAAACTTTGGTGATGTTTTTTAGGAGTATATTTTATGTCTACACTAAGTTGGAATTATCACATTGATTATTTAAATACTAAGGCTCGGAAAAGTCTTAATCTTCTGAAAGTTATTAGTAAACAAGTGTGGGCTTATGATGTAGCTGTTTTAAAACATTTGCATTATCTTTAGTACGTTCCAGACTCATTTATGGCCAGGAAGCATTTTTCAGTGCTCCAAAGTATTTATTACAGAAAATGACAAGACTAGACTGCAAGGCTTTCCGATTAGCTTTAGGGGTACTTATTCATGCATCGTCCATGGGTACCTATAAGCAGATATGGATGTTGGCATTAGACAAATGTCAACAACTGGCTGTGGCTTCATACTCTTACGTTGTTCAACACAAGAAACCAATGTGGACAACGAAATTAGTATAAGATCTGATGTCAACTTTCCAAAAAGAGCACATTCTATTCGCTCTGTAACCACAGCTAGAACTTATACTTCTCAATTATTTGATCAAGCAGATATAAATCCCACAAAAATAGCTAAATCGAAGATTCACTCCTCGCCTTGTCCCCCATGGGAACTTAAGAGAGCTAATTTTGACGTAAATTATTCCTCTTTAACGAAAAAAGGTAATGAAAATATTCTTAGCGCATCAGTAAAAGAATATATACAAACTACATATCCAAATCATTTAAAAATTTACACAGATGGTTCCCTTTTGAACAATAATGAGGCGGGTGCAGCGTTTGTCATACCATCTTTGAAAATAGAGAGATCATTTTATGTAGGAAAAAATCGATCTATTTTTACAGCTGAATTGTCTGCTATTTTGATGGCTTTGTATTATCTTTAGATTTTCCTAAAGACATATTTCAAATACTTTTCTGTGTTGATTCCAGGTCAGTCTTACTTGCCCTGAGAAACTTCAGTTCAAAAGTGAGACAAGATTTCATAATTGAGATTAGTCATCTAATTCATTTTCTGATGATACGAGGCTCTGGTGTTACCTTTTGCTGGATACCCTCGCACTGTGGTATTTACTTTAATGAAAAAGTTGACAGAAAAGCAAAATGTGGAGCTGAGCATATCGATGGGTCTTGCAGCATAAGTGTTCCTCTATCCATCCATGAGGGCTATAGCATGTTACAAAATGCATGTTGGAAACACTTTAAAAAGAAACTACAAAGTACCGGTTATTCCTGGAGTGATGATGTAGCCCATGTATTATCTTTTGATAAGATCAAATATCGTAATTTACATGAATATAGAAATGTTGTATCTCTTATATACAGATTTAAGCTCAATGCTTTTAGAACAATTTTTTTTAAAAAGCAA
>CM054158.1:53773230-53783230 GCA_028751875.1 Rapana venosa | reverse complement strand
GGCAGGCAGACAGACAAACAGGCAGACAGACAAACAGGCAGAAAAATAGGCAGACAGGCTGGCAGACAGACATACAGGCAGACAGGCAGGTAGACAGACAAACAGGCAGGCAGACAGACAGGCAGATAGTCAGACATGTAGGCAGGCAGGCAGGCAGATAGACAGACAAGCGATGGAGATGGAGATGTATGAAGAAAACGGGGAAGAGAAAGAAAAACAGAGAGAATAATGATAATGTCATCTACCTGGTGCACAACACCCCTACCCCCCTCCTTTCTTTCTTGACAGCAGCTTGCTCCTCAGCCACACGTCCTCAGTCCCTCTTTGTTGTTGTTGTTGTTGTTGTTGTTGTTGTTGTTGTCATCCTCAGCCACACGTCCTCAGTCCCTGCTTTGTTGTTGTTGTTGTTGTTGTTGTTGTTGTTGTTGTCATCCTCAGCCACACGTCCTCAGTCCCTGCTTTGTTGTTGTTGTTGTTGTTGTTGTTTTTGTTGTTGTTTGTTGTCGTCATCCTCAGCCACACGTCCTCATCCCTGCTTTGTTGTTGTTGTTGTTGTTGTTGTTGTCATCCTCAGCCACACGTCCTCAGTCCCCTGCTTTGTTGTTGTTTTGTTGTTGTTTGTTGTCATGCTCAGCCACACGTCCTCAGTCCCTGCTTTGTTGTTGTTGTTGTTGTTGTTGTTGTTGTTGTTGTTGTTGTTGTTGTCCATGCTCAGCCACACGTCCTCAGTCCCTGCTTTGTTTGTTTGTTGTTGTTGTTGTTGTTGTTGTTGTTGTCATGCTCAGCCACACGTCCTCATCCCTGCTTTGTTGTTGTTGTTGTTGTTGTTGTTGTTGTTGTTGTTGTCATCCTCAGCCACACGTCCTCAGTCCCTGCTTGTTGTTGTTGTTGTTTTTGTTGTTGTTGTTGTTGTTGTTGTCATCCTCAGCGGGCCCACAGTGGCGGGAAAAAGAAATGGCGTGTCGTCTGCTCAGGTCTGCATGTACACTTGTGTCAGAAACACAGGCCACCCAAAGGCCTGGGACCATTTTTCTTGACGTGATTGTCTCTCGTGCACGAGACATTTTTGTTTGTAGGTTTGTTTGCTTGTCTTTGTTTCGGGGGTGGGGGTGGGGGCTTTATCATGCTTCTGGTCTTGCTTAAATTTAAAACAGTACTTGTCTATTATAGTTTACATTTCTTACATTCTGTCAGCCACAAAGGCCTTATCAGGAGGGGTTCAGTCTAAAGTTTGTATCAACAGCCATGTCAGGTTTACAAAATAACAGGAACTCGCTCTATCAATATCGAATTGTCAACATGTAAATAACACTCTATAATTGTAAGGCATGTCTCAGTTATGTTTATTCTTTTAAAGACAACACAGGCTTTTGCAAAAGAAGTGAGCATTCTATCCAATGTAGCATGCCTGGATTTTTGTAAAGAAAAAAGAAAAATAGGAAAAGGCGTTTTAAATACCAGATTTTTTTTTTATGAATATGTACAGCAAAAAAAATCATATTATTATGCTCATCCAAGTGTTCAGTTTATTTTTTCCATCTTCTTCTTTTATTAATGGAAAGTTGCTTTTCCAAGTCCACTGTATTTCGTTTCATGGCCAAACCAACATATTTTGTTTCGTGGCCATATCAAATTATTTTGTTTTGTGGCCAAATCATAGCTTTAACACATTCTACCAATGGTAGTCTTACAGTCAAATAACTTATGATTAGTACATGTATTTGTCAGGGTTGATTGTTGCTCTAGTGTGTGTTGCAGTGTTACACTTTCAACTTCCTCCACAGGTCTGACTCCAGTTGTTTGTTGTTTCTTTACATTAGGGTCAGCAGTGCACAATGGAAAAGACCGCGTCTCACATATTCATGTCTATGTGCAACTCTGTTGAAATCAGAACCTCCCCAGGGAGGACAGAGCATGTCTGATGACCTATGCCCTGTCTGTGGCCCTTGGCGTGTCCACTTTGTCATGGAGGTGAAATCTGCACACTAGGAGCCCCTATGTCAAGGACCCTAGCACAGGGCCTGGTCGTCTGGGGAATGTCACCACCCCAGCATTCTGTGCTATGGAAATGCCAGGCATGGGGTCACCGAACCAGACTAGCTAACATAATTATCATGTGTTGTTAGGGACATCACTTATTCTGATAGCTCGGATGATTCGTGTGCAATCTTCAACACTTCTCTTATCATAATTAGTTTAGGTGGGTTTTTTATTCTTTTATATCGAGGATAATGGAATAAGCACTTATTGCTTTTTTACATCTAGTCCCCGTGTTTATGCCGTTTTGTAAATTGTCATCTGTTCCCACCGGCACACAATGGCCTACTCTTACGAAAAGCGGAACAGAATTTTAACGTGTGCGCAAGATGTTCTGAGTGCGTTTGCACCCGGGGCTCGGTTTATAGTCTCATCCGAAGGACTTTTGGGGAGAGTGGAGTCTGCTCTGATGTTAACTCCAGGGGAAAATATCCCCTTGAACGGTAATCGAACCCGGGTTGTCAGATTGTGAGCACAATGTTCTAACCACTAGACTATCGCGTACCCCCATAGTAAGTCAAAGATGCAAAACTACAATGACTAAAGACTGCTACTGCTAGCTGGCAAGGAGAAATGCCTTCTTATGTCATCTTATCGACAGTACATTCATGGCTGAGTCCATTCACACAGTTTGACTCAGAGAGTAAAACTGCACTCTAATACTGCACTGCACAGGCTGTCATCATGATTAATGATTATTATAACCTATTTTATTCTTTTTTTGTTCTAACGTATTCTATTTCTTGTACTGTATTACATCGTGCTGTATTGTATTATATTGTTTTGCATTATATCACTCTTTCTCTATTCTATTGCATTTACAGTGTTATTTATCATACTGTCTGCCTGTGCCAGAGTATATGTATAATTATGCTTGTGTGTCTGCATGCGTGCATGCGTGTGTATGTATGTGTGTATGTGTGTCTATGTGTGTATGTATGTGAATATGTGTGTGTATGTGTTGGGTGTGTTTGTGTTTGTATGTGTGTGCGAAATGTGTGTGTGTGTGTGTGTGTGTGTGTGTGTGTGTGTGTGTGTGTGTGTGTGTGTGTGTGTGTGTGTGTGTGTGTGTGTGTGTGTGTGTGTGTGTGTGTGTGTGCTCATTTGTGCACACTTTTGCTTATGTCTGTATCGATTTTAATTATTTTCTTTATTTCTTTTTTCTATATTTCTGTATAGTGCTGCTGTCAGTGTGGAATCACCACATTAGAACACTGTCTTATGGGAAACACAAAGCAAACACAACGCAATCCTTCCCGACAGCCATTGGCAATAACCCAGCAGGCCTCATTCAAGATGGTGTCTTCCTCTGTTCAGCTCCAGACAGTTGGCAAAGAAAGTCAGCCTACCTTCCCACAGCAGCGATACACAACAGCAATATGTGGACCTGTGGCCGACTTTGAAAACAGGTCTGACAAGGGTGGCAGGCAGGTCTGATCAAGTAGGAAATGGAAATGTACAATTTGAACGAACATTAATCATAGTGGAGAGAGAGAGAGAGAGTGTGTGTGTGGTGTGTGTGTGGTTGTGTGTGTGTGTGTGTGTGTGTGTGTGTGCATGTGTGTGTGCATGTGTGTGTGTGTTATTTATTTTATTTTTTTATTTTATTATTTTTCAGGATAATGGTATAAGCACGAACGTGCTTTTTTACATGCAGTACCCATTTGTATGCAGTTTTGTAAATTTTGTGTGTGTGCATGCGTATATGCTGCGTGCATGTGTGTGTATGACTGTGTATTTATGTATGTGTGGATGTGTAGTGCGTGCATGTGTGTATGTGTGTGAGCAGGACATTTAAAAGTTTATTCCTATATTTGTATTGGAAATGCAGTATTTTTTTCAGAAAAAGGGAAAACCAGCCTCTTACCTTTCTGGGGGCAGGGGAAAGAGGAAGGCAGTTTTGCCTGATCACATTCTCGTGATGAACTTGCTAGTAAAGATATATAAGATTTACCCCAATCAAATAGACGCATAACTGTTTTGATTTCAGATGAGCAAAGTGTTGTCGTTGTTGCACTGTTTCAAACATGGTTTTCATGCACAGAGGGCTACTTCGTGGGTCAGTTCCTCTCCAGATGTCATGTAGCTGTGCCCTGTATCTCAGAAAATATATTGTATACAATAATTATATCTAAACTTGGTCCAGACCAAACAGATTGCTACTGATATCAGCAAACTGCCAAGGTCTGCATCCACATCATATTTTGCTTCAAAACCTAATGTGAAAATTGTGTTCAACTATAACAGTCTGTACGCCGTACTTTCCTTAGCCGTCTGAAGTCAGAGTGTGGCTGCCTATTATCATAGTAAGGTACTTGGAAACAGCTAGACAGGCAAACTTCTCCTCCAGTATGCACTCACTGTTTGCAAACTCTTGGTGAACCAGAGTGTTCAGGTGTGAAACGCCCAACAACAACATCATACGCAAACACGGTACAACTGCAAACAACACAAACCTAACGCCTGAGCTAAGCAGTGATAGCTATCTCACAGTCTTACAAGACCTGCACTGGAGGCACGCAAAGAACCCACAGCATCAAAAGAGTTGCTGTTGGCAAAACTGAGCGTGCGACCACCTTGCGGGTGGGGAAAGACACCTGCTTGAGTTGAAGGTGAGAGTGAGATCATGATCATGGTGATGACGGCGGGTTTCTCTTGACCCAGCAGGAAGACTGTGTGCAGTACATCCATGCCATACAGTGGTACCCTGTATAACACAAGGTGATACAGTACGATCAATCATAATGCACAAAACTGCATCAGGACATAATGCAATCCAACGCCATTTTGTCGATACTATAATTATACATCAATACGGTTTTGACAATATTATACAGCGGTATACAACATAGAAAAACTGTAAAATAGCATGATACTGTACACTTGCATTGATCATCAGCCTCAAAAACACTTTATCTACAGATGACACACATTGTGTATACACCCAAAACATACAATGGCCATACATTCTATTTCACTGCATTCCTACAAAACCACAGGGACCAAGCAATCTAATAACATCTTCACTTATCTTTCTTTCTCTGCTTCTCACCCTGTCTGTCTTTCTCTGCCTCTCTCATTGTCTGTCTTGTCTGTCTGTCTGTCTGTCTGTCTGTCTGTCTCTCTCTCTCTCTCTCTCTCTCTCTCTCTCTCTCTCAAACATACTCCATCCTTTAGACTGAAGCCCTACCTCTGCAGCCAGCCCTGTCAAGGAATAAATCAGTGTCCCTTGACAGGGCCCCTGAGTACAGCGCTGATGCCCATTTGTTGTTGGGGTCAGCAAAAAGTCCTCGGAGATCCATTGCTTCTGTCGTTTAGCTATGTTGCATGCCAGGGGGTTCTGGGCGGGTGGATTTTTTTCTTCATGGTGAAGGATTGTGGAAGCAGCCTTGTTCGATGTCACGGGTCTGCTGTCTCTCATCTGGCCATTGTTCTTGGCAGGGCTATTTACATAAGTGATTGAGGTCACCACGCTTGCTCAATTCTTCTTCATCATCGTGGTCAAACGCTCAGACAGCTACTATCGTTGTCTGTCATATGAGCAAAAATGCGCTGTACTGCCGTTAAGCGCCTGACAAGTCAGACCCAGCACATCAGACTTTGGCATAGGTGAGAATTGTTATCTGTTACATCAGACTTTGGCATAGGAGAGAATTGTTATCTTTTACATAAGACTTTGGCATAGGTAGAATTGTTATCTGTTACATCACACTTTGGCCTAGGTGAGAACTGTTATCTTTTACATCAGACTTTGGCCTATGTGAGAATTGTTATCTTTTACATAAGACTTTGGCATAGGTGAGAACTGTTATCTGTTACATCAGACTTCGGCATAGGTAGAACTGTTATCTTTTCAGTCTTTCTGGAATATAGGCAGGAGGATGGACCAAGAAGGCAGAAAATAAACAAGGAGGAAGTGATAGGTAAAAAAGGGAAGAAGACTGATACAAAGAGAGGGCTAGAAAAGGGGGAATTACTAACACAGAATTTCCAGAAGATGGGGATGCTATTTACTGACAGCCTTCCCCCCTTCCCCCACCACGAGAGAAGCTTGCTCAGTCTTTGGCCACTAAGGAGGAAGTATGTTAAATAAGGGAGACAAGCAGTGTGGCAACACAGGTCCGGTTTTTGTCTGCTCTTTTTTAACCACCTGCACTGCTGGAGCTTCAGTCTTGCCCTGATGTAGCCCCATTGACAAGAACAGGTTGGGATTCTCACTCTGATCAAAACCAGACCTATCGTTTGTCAATGACACCTTAACTGGTGGTCCGGGTGCTAGTCTTGTGGGTGAGATAATCAACCGAGGTTCCTGTATGCAAATGCATTAAGTACACATGAAGGATCCAGTGGCAACAAGATAGCTGTTTGATGGCAAAGTATTGTAGAAAATGGCCACTTTGAAAGAGAGAAGTAAACAAAAAAAATGTTTAAAATTCCCATCATTGCACTGTGCAGAGGCAATCTTTCTGTGGGGATAGATTTCTGAATTGTATGCAGTGAAATGTGCTATGAGCCTAAATGCCCCAAACAGTTACATGGGTGCAAGTAGAGAACTCACTCTCTCTCTCCCCCTCCCTCTCTCGCTCTCCTCTCTCTCTCTCTCCTCTCACTCTCTCTCTCCTCCTCTCTCTCCTCTCTCTCTCTCTCCTCCTCCTCTCTCTCTCATTTCCTGCCCTCTCTCTCTCTCTCTCTCTCTCTCTCTCATCCTCTCTCTCTCACTCTCCTCTCGTCCTCTCTCTCTCTCTCTTGATGAATACTGTTTTAAAAACCCTAGATTGTCATGGTGGAGACATTCACTTAAGCTGATAACAGAACTGTTAAAAAAAGACATGTTTCTTTTTCCTTGTCAGCCACACAGAGAGCGTTGAGGGAGAAGTGCAGACACTGCATCATCTGCTTCACTTCCCTCGTCCTGACAGCACACAGCCTCCAGTCTCAGCACCTGCCCTGTCCCCCACCTGACATGATTTTTTTACCCTCAACAGGGCCTCAGAGAACAGCGGCCATATTTATCTTGACTAGCTTGAGCTACAATTCCGTGATGCATCTGTCCTGTCTGGGGGCAGTGACAGAATCCATGGCCTCCACAGGTCATGCTGCGTCTGACCCAAGGACGGTTGTTGATACAAGGAGTCAGTGTGGAGACACACAGCTGAGTGTTGTGTAACCAGTGCCAGGTCTCGTCTATGCTGTGGGTGTTGCAGCACTGTGGTCTCTGTCTGATTGCTGCACAAGGTGTCAGGACTGGATGATCAGCTGCACAAGGTGTCAGGACTGGATGATGAGCTGCAACGTTCTGTTCTGAAACAAGAAAACAGAGGAAGTGGTCAGAGACACGGTATTTTTGTTATTTTGCCAGCTTTCGAGAAATCATGTTGAAGTTGTCCATGGTAAGAAAGTGGGACTTCTGTCTTAACTCCATGAAGAGTCTTCAGGGCAGCACACCAGATCAGACTCTCCAGGCAATGTGTCGTGGGTGAGTTGAGTCTGATGTAGCTGATCCTTCTCCAGGTAACAGGATGCATGCTGGGTATGTTTTTGTTTCATCTGTCCAGTCTGTAGTAGCTGGCTTACATTTCTACATAAGGCAGATGGGCGGTTGATGAGTCTTCAATGATAGCAACACACATAGACAAGAACAGCAAGTAGCAGCCTCTTTATCATTTCAATCAAAAACTGTACAAAAATAGTCACTTCTAATGCTATGAATTACACAGTGTGTGTGTATATATATATTTTTTACGATATACATTTTACAGTCTTAAATGATAGCAACACACATAGACAAGAACAGCAAATAGCAGCCTCTTTATCATTTCAATCAAAAACTGTACAAAAATAGTCACTTCTAATGCTATGAATTACACAGTGTGTGTGTGTATATATATATTTTTTTAACGATATACATTTTACAGTCTTAAATGATAGCAACACACATAGCCAAGAACAGCAAATAGCAGCCTCTTTATCATTTCAATCAAAAACTGTACAAAAATAGTCACTTCTAATGCTATGAATTACACAGTGTGTATATATATTTTTTTTTACCATATACATTTTACAGTCTTCAATGATAGCAACACACATAGACAAGAACAGCAAATAGCAGCCTCTTTATGATTTAAATCAAACTGTACAAAAATAGTCACTTCTAAAGCTATGAATTACACAGTGTGTATATATATATATATATTTTTTTTTACCATATACATTTTACAGTCTTCAATGATAGCAACACACATAGACAAGAACAGCAAATAGCACCCTCTTTATGATTTCAATCAAACTGTACAAAAATAGTCACTTCTAATCTATGAATTACACAGCGTGTGTGTATATATATATATATATATATATATATATATATATATATATATATATATATATATATATATATATATATATACATTATTTTTTACCATATACATCTTACAGTTTCACCTCACTACGTTGACAGCTGTACTTGCTGGCTCTGGGCACTACAATACCTGAGGGCTTTGACCAGCTGCCTGGGTGCAGTGGTTAGCGCCTTAGAAGATGGACTGGAAGGTCGCAGGTTTGAATCCCATCAGATTCACATGGAGTATTTGGACTCCAACCAGCTCCTAACTAGAGTGAGTTTGCTATGGGCTCATTGGGAAGACTGGCTCCACACAGTTAGTTGAGCTTCATACACTTTACGGATATGATTTTATGAATGTTGCTAAAACTACCTAACCAACACTGCACGTGTCTGCATCTCTATGGCCCGGTTGATGCTGGGATGTTATATTATGACAGACAGCAATCAGTACAAACCTGCTGGTATCTCAAACCACTTGCACTTCCCTGGTAGCATGATGACACCATCCTTATTGGAATCAATCATCATGCAATACAAGAACATTGTCTCTCGTTTAGTGGCTCTGGCTGATCTGGCCTCAGGGTGACTTTAGTTTTGGTTTCCCCATACCGATCCGTGCATGTGGTGAGTGTGTGTCCAAGTCTTGAAGGTTGGAGATTCATGGAAGAACATTGTCGGAGGGACACTGCAGTGGTCACCACCCTGGGTGTGTGTCCTCCTCTGCCTGGCTCCATGACCGAGCTGTTGCTGTTGTCAGTCAGGGGATAAGTAGGGGGGGTCAGCTCAGGAAAGGCGCCCCTGAACACCACCAAGGTGATCCAGCAGTAATGCAGGGCCCCTGTGGCTGGTGTCTTCACAGCAGCCCGGCATTAATAGGGTATCTGTAGACTTCCAATGATGAGGATGTGACTTAATGAATCTGGGCATGGTTGGGGCAGAGACATGAGCAGGGTGGGAACAACAGAACAGAGACATCACAGAAGACGAGGCAGCCAAAACTGTAAATGTGCAAGGGCTTTTCACAGAGTATTTAACGCAATGATACAGCATAACCACACCAATCTAAGGAGGAATGGAACTCCAAATATAATGGTTTGTGTGTGTGAAAAACAATTTTGAAACAGCATTGCAATCATGTTATTTGGTCACTTAAAATAGAAGCCTTTATGTCTCTATCTCATCTTAAAAAACAACCGCTTTAAGCAAAGATTATGAGATTAACAGCATTGTATCCAGTTTTTCAGGAAAATGTTATTTTTGTTATAAGTTCGTTATCACCCCTTAAAGGGCTTTTCAGGTTCTGAAATGACATTGCCGAGTTAATCTGTTTTCAAATACAGTGATAAAGGAGCTTCTCTGAAGACAGAATACTCCCTCCAATCAGGCTGTTGAATGCTTCGATTGGTTTGTTTTACAAGATTCAGCACTATACAAATCCCATATATTATTATTGTTGTTATTATTATTATTATTATCATCATTTTTTTTTTTAAATATTATTATTATTATTATTATTATTATTATTATTATTATTATTGTTATTGAGCAGACCTCCTTCGGAGCCACCAGCACAGGAGGAGGACAGACACTAAGTAACACACCAATGCAGAGGAAAGAGAA
>CM054158.1:53718230-53768230 GCA_028751875.1 Rapana venosa | reverse complement strand
CATCACCTAGTTTCCTAACGGCAATGAGGTGGGGGAGCACTATACTATTCATTTGTGATGATCATATGCCAGTGCCTGGGTCTTAGCAAAGCTCTTTGGGAATATTGAATCATGTTGCTTGCCCATGTTTCTCTCTCTGTCTGCCTCGTCCATGTTTCTGTCTGTCTGTCTGTCTCGTCCATGTTTCTGTCTGTCTGTCTGCCTCGTCCATGTTTCTGTCTCTCTATCTGCCTCGTCCATATTTCTGTCTGTCTGTCTCCATGTTTCTGCATGTCTGCCTCGTCCATATTTCTGTCTGTCTGTCTGCCTCGTCCATATTTCTGTCTGTCTGCCTCGTCCATGTTTCTGTCTGTCTGTCTGCCTTGTCCATGTTTCTGTCTGTCTGTCTGCCTCGTCCATATTTCTGTCTGTCTGCCTCGTCCATGTTTCTGTCTGTCTGTCTGCCTCGTCCATGTTTCTGTCTGTCTGTCTGCCTCGTCCAGTTTCTGTCTGCTGTCTGCCTCGTCCATGTTTCTGTCTGTCTGTCTGCCTCGTCCATATTTCTGTCTGTCTGTCTGCCTCGTCCATGTTTCTGTCTGTCTGTCTGCCTCGTCCATGTTTCTGTCTGTCTGCCTCGTCCATATTTCTGTCTGTCTGCCTGTTCCCATGTTTCTGTCTGTCTGTCTGCCTCGTCCATGTTTCTGTCTGTCTGTCTGCCTCGTCCATGTTTCTGTCTGTCTGTCTGCCTCGTCCATATTTCTGTCTGTCTGTCTTTCCCATGTTTCTCATTTTCTCTGAAGATATGCATATTAGATGGGAAAGAAACATGTCTGTCTTGCTGTTGAACACTACAAGGTGTAATCCATATCAGCTAATGTGAGGAATAAGGGAACGTCCCTCTCCTGCATACGTGCATCTTTAAAGCGTACACACACACTTTACACATACGCGCGCGCCCACACATGCACATATTTTACTTTCTTCACACATCTGATACACACACACATACACACACACACACACACACACACCACACACACACACCACTGCACACAACAACACACACACATTTTGCCCATCTGTGAAATTGAGGTCACACCCAACAGCACATAAGATGCCATATGCATGCACGCTGGCACACCTGCCTTTATAACCCTTCTTTCTCCTCCCCCTTTCTGTCTACCTCCCTCCCCCCTCACCTCTCCTTTTCTTAGGCATTCGTCAGCACATCATAATTTTTTGGTCTCTTTATGTTCTCTTTGCAATTCTTCTTCTTCGTTGTCTTCTTCTTCTTCGCAATTCTTTGCAATTCTTCTTCTTTGCGAATCTTCTTCTTCATCTTCTTCTTCTCCTTCTTCTTCAAATATTTCAAATTCTTTAAAGTTTTCTCTAATTTGTTTCGTCTTCAAGTTTTGCTTCTTCAAACTATTCTCTTCATTATTCTTTGCAGTCTTCTTCTTCTTCTTCTTCTTTTTAATTCCAAGAGTTTGTGGGACAGGGCACCGAAAAACTTGTTCACTACATTCCTCTTTTTTGATCGTCATGATCTAAGCCTTGATCTCTGAATGTAGCTTATGTTATTAACAATGGTGTTTTCGTCAGTAAATGGGCAACGTAGCATTTGGAGGGGGCAGTCTCAGTGTGGTCTGCTTGACCAAACTTGACCCTGCCCGCCACAGGCCTTGGCAGTGACTGGTGGAAGCAGCAGTCCAAGGCTTGCACTGAAGTGCTGCTATGCTTGGCAGTGACTGGTGGAAGCAGCAGTCCAAGGCTTGCACTGAAGTGCTGCTATGCTTGTCAGTAACTGGTGGAAGCAGCAGTCCAAGGCTTGCACTGAAGTGCTGCTATGCTTGGCAGTGACTGGTGGAAGCAGCAGTCCAAGGCTTGCACTGAAGTGCTGCTATGCTTGGCAGTGACTGGTGGAAGCAGCAGTCCAAGGCTTGCACTGAAGTGCTGCTATGCTTGGCAGTGTTGGTGAAGCGCATAGTTGACTGACTGTCTTCAGATTTAGCCTGTCTTCAGCCATACCCAGCTTTGGGCACCCCAAACCTTGTTGTCTCCATCTGAAGCTGCATTATACCTGTCTATAATTATGGCCGGCCAGGTACTGTAAAACAGCCACTCACCTGTAACTTCTCCCTCATCCAGAGTGTATTCACAGGCTCACAATGGTTTCCGGGTGGGGTGAGGAGACCGGGTACACGTTCTTGATAGCCCCCAGGGTGTTAAACTGGAGAACGCCCACCAACATCAACAGCTGCTAGGAACTGTTATTCTTATTACTCATAGTAATATTACTGTTATTCAGGCAGTGACGTGTTACATGAAGTAGACTCCCCCTGCAAATTAACTGTTAGAATTTTAACTGTTGCCTACATTTCAAATTTGACCAGGAGGATAAATTCTGTTCCCTTTACAAAAGTGGACAATAGCCTAAACTATCCGACATGTCCATTGAGACAAAACACATACAACACAATCACATGAGAACCTTTTTAGCTTGAGTAAAATCATCATCACCAGTATCATTATACTAGGCTGTGTATCTGTGTTCATTCATCTTTGCTTGTCACTCTGTCACTGTGCCTGCTTGTCTACCTATGTCTTACGTGTCCACCACAGACTTCACGGACCTCTCCTCTGACACTGGTGCTTGTCTTCGGTCTGCGAGGTTCTGTCTGTGCCAGCAGCCACAAGGCAAACACCAGTCCACCCTCACTGACAGGACCTGGCAGAACAGGCTTCCTTCACAAAGGGCAGGTGCTTGAGGTGGTTATACTGTGCTCAGTGGAGAACAGTTCTCACAGTGTCTCACGCAAATTTTAACAGTAACTAGAAAACTTTACATTTTATAAAGGATAATTACAATCGTTACACTCAAATTCTGAAAAAGTAGCTTTAAAAGCTTTTTTTTTACAAAAATAAAAGAACTGCCATTTTTTAACAAGCATTAAATTAGAGACCCTGAAATAAAGTTGTAGAAGCAGACACTGTCATTTCAATACTGTTCTGCTATTCAGTATCAAGAGCAACTGAGGAATAATTCAAAATCATAAAAACCCCGTGCTTCAATTACAACAATATAATGCCTTTCAGCAAAAGACAAATCCATGACAAATATCTGTTAAATAAACAATACCTTTTTATTTTAAAACAAAATAGTTTCACGTTTGCTGCTTCAGCTTCCATTCTGAAAACAGGCACACTGACAAAGTTCAGGATAAACTCTTGCATGCTACTGATCAGGGCAGTTAGTCCACTGTAAGGCATAACACTTTCTACTTGGAAATAAACTGCTTATCGCATGGTCTCAAACGTAGGGCAGAGTAGGAATGTCCCCTTAAAAGTTATAGCTGCCATGGGACATTTTACAACGCAAAAGAAAGAAAACCGGACATTTGTCATTAGCATATCAAAGAAGTGCTTCCCTTTAGCAAACTGTTGGTGTGGTCAGGTCAGCAGAAAAGACTGTGTGTCATGACACAGCATATCAACCTGCTCTCTCTCTCTCTCTCTCTCTCTCTCTCTCTCTCTCTCTCTCTCTCTCTCCGACCTCCTCTGCTACAACACAGTCACAGCATATCAACCTGCTCTCTCTCTCTCTCTCCCCGACCTCCTCTGCTAAACACAGTCACAGCATATCAACCTGCTCTCCTCCTCTCTCTCTCCTTCCGACCCTCACCTCTGCTATAACACAGACACAGCATATCAACCTGCTCTCTCTCTCTCTCTCCCCGACCTCCTCTGCTATACACAGTCACAGCATATCAACCTGCTCTCTCTCTCTCTCTCTCTCCGACCTCCTCTGCCTATACCACATCTCTCAACACGTCAAGCATATCAACCTGCTCTCTCTCTCTCTCTCCGACCTCCTCTGCTATAACACAGTCACAGCATATCAACCTGCTCTCTCTCTCTCTCTCCGACCTCCTCTGCTATAACACAGTCACAGCATATCAACCTGCTCTCTCCCCTCTCCTCTCTCTCTCTCAACTCTCACTCTCTCTCTCTCTCTCTCCGACCTCCTCTGCTACAACACAGTCACAGCATATCAACCTGCTCTCTCTCTCTCTCTCCGACCTCCTCTGCTACAACACAGTCACAGCATATCAACCTGCTCTCTCTCTCTCCGACCTCCTCTGCTATAACACAGTCACAGCATATCAACCTGCTCTCTCTCTCTCTCTCTCCGACCTCCTCTGCTATAACACAGTCACAGCATATCAACCTGCTCTCTCTCTCTCCGACCTCCTCTGCTACAACACAGTGCTTTCTTGACAAGTGGGGCCTGGGTATGAGGACTCTACACTCAACAGAGAAAAGACAGGATTTGGTTTTCTTCTGTCCATCGCCAATGCATTTCCATTCAAAACAAAACTTCACGAAACATGAACAGTTAGGCCTCCTGATATGTTTTATGTTCTTGCACACAGTTTGTTACAGTACATTGTCTGTTGAGCATCTCAGCAGAACAGTGTCCACGGGGTTTTGTTGTCAGCACACACACACACACACACACACACACAATGTCCAAACAGCAGACATTGTTGTTTTGTTGTCAGCCACACACACACACACACACACACACACACACACACACACACACACAACACACACACACACACAATGTCCAAACAGCAGACATTGTTGTTTTGTTGTCAGCCACACACACACACACACACACACACACAAATGTCCAAACAGCAGACATTGTTGTTTTGTTGTCAGCCACACACACACACACACACACACACAATGTCCAAACAGCAGACATTGTTGTTTTGTTGTCAGCCACACAGCAGACATTGTTGTTTTGTTGTCATCTACACACACACACACACACACACACACACACGCGCGCGCGCGCGCGCACGCACGCACGCACCCACAATGTTGAGGGAGAAGTGCAGACACTGCATCATCTGCTTCACTTCCCTCGTCCTGACAGCACACAGCCTCCAGTCTCAGCACCTGCCCTGGCCCCCACCTGACATGATTGTCCCTGCACCTTGGCAGGGCCTCAAAGCGTAATGTTGACATCTCTTCGTTGATTGGCTGCGCAAAACTTTCCCATGATGCATCCTCTCTGACAGGGGGCCATCATTATTGAAATCCACAGTCTGCACATCTTGCTGCGTCTGCCAGAAGGGTGGCTGTTAATGCAAGGAGATAGTGCTAATACAAGGATACAAGGAGATAGTGTTGATACATGGAGATAGTGTTAACACACGGAGATAGTGTTAATACAAGTGTTGATACAAGGAGATAGTGTTAACACAAGGAGATAGTGTTGATACAAGGAGATAGTGTTGATACAAGGATACAAGGAGATAGTGTTGATACAAGGAGATAGTGTTGATACAAGGAGATAGTGTTGATACAAGGATACAAGGAGATAGTGTTGATACAAGGAGATAGTGTTGATACAAGGAGATAGTGTTGATACAAGGATACAAGGAGATAGTGTTGATACAAGGAGATAGTGTTGATACAAGGATACAAGGAGATAGTGTTGATACAAGGAGATAGTGTTAACACACGGAGATAGTGTTGATACAAGGAGATAGTGTTGATAGTCAAGTCAAGTCAAATTTTTATTTCCAGGTGGTACATTGAATAAGCAATGCATTTGCTTTTTTTCATCAAGCTTTCTATCTAAGAACAAATTTCTTCATGATTATACTGAAATACTACATTATTGCAACCTTTACCAATAAATTAAGCCAGTGAAAAGATAAAAATCGATAAGATAATACATTGGAAAATACAATTTACACATATACATACACACGCACACACATACTCATACACACCTGCGCGCGTGCGCGCACACGTACACACACACACACACACACACACACACACACACACACACAACTTAAATAAAGAATGTTTTAAGAATTAAAAATAATAAAATCATAAAACGTCAGGACAAACAAATTACTTCACCTACTATATCATTCATTCTTTCACGTTTATACTTTAGATAATAAAAAGGTACAGGAACAAAACGTTAGAAAAATACTGGGCATTCATTGCGTCATTACTGACAATATTGCCTTCAATTACCTCCCTCCTCTCCTACTCAACCGAGCAAACGTGTGGTTATAATTATGCGCTCATACTCTTCAAACAGCGCTTTTTAAAAATAATATATTCACACAATAACTATCAAACAAGCAAAAAAAGTCAAATAAGACAACGATAATGATAATTGTAATAGAGATACAATAATAACAACAATCACCCATAGCCATGAGACAACAATATAACAAGGAGATAGTGTTAACACAAGGAGATAGTGTTGATACAAGGAGATAGTGTTGATACAAGGATACAAGGAGATAGTGTTAATACAAGGAGATAGTGTTGATACAAGGATACGAGGAGATAATGCTAATACAAGGAGATAGTGTTGATACAAGGATACAAGGAGATAGTGTTAATACAAGGAGATAGTGTTGATACGAGGAGATATTGTTAATACAAGGAGATAGTGTTGATACAAGGAGATGGTGTTGATACCAGGAAATAGTGTTGATACAAGGAGATACTGTTGGTACCAGGAGATAATTATTGTTAATACAAGGAGATAGTGTGGCAACACTCAGCTGGGTGATGTGTAGTCAGTGTCCTTGCTGTGGATGTTACAGCACTGTGCTCTCTCTCTCCCTCTCCCTCTCTCTCTCTCCCTCTCTCTCTCTCTCTCTCCCTCTCTCTCTCTTCCTCTCTCTCTCTCCCTCTCTCTATTCTCTCTCTCTCTCTCTCTCTCTCTCTCTCTCTCTCTCTCTCTCTCTCTCCCTCTCTCTCTCTCTATCTCTCTCTCTCTATCTCTCTCTCTATCTCTCTCTCTCCCTTCTCTCTCTCTCTCTCTCTCCCTCTCTCCCTCTCTCTCTCTCTCTCTCTCTCTCTCTCTCTCTCCCTCTCTCTCTCTCTCTCTCTCTCTCTCTCTCTCTCTCTGTGATTCCCAAAGTACGGGTCAGTGTCACCTTACCTGGAGCTCTGGGTGGTTGGACTGGGCGAGGTGGTTAAGGAGAACTTACTTCAGCTGGAGTTGCGGGCCTTTCCTGTGTTCCACAGAGCACGGTTGCTTGCTGGCACAGAGACTTACTGCTTGCCAGCCTTTCAGAATAGCTGAGACAGCCAGAAATCACGCCAACAAAACGTCACACTTCTGCCAGTGCACATCACCACTCCCACCCACCTCCACCTCCCCTCTACACCCCTCATCCACCATCCCCACCCTCCACCCCCACCCCTCCACACACACACACACACACACACACACCACACAAGGGGAGGGGGAGGGGCATGCAAACAAATGGAAATACACTCGTGAACATCTGAAAGATGAAGACCACGAGATTGAACATTTTGAATATGCCAGTATGTTACAATTGACATGACCTAATCATCTCTACCATGAACGTAACTTGCTAATTGTCCACTTTTAAACGTCAACTAGCCACAGTATGTCTCCAATACCTATCTGACTTTGTTTCTTAACAGAAAAAACACTCTAATTCGCCTATATAATCTTCAAGCCACATGCATATAGAAAATAAATTATGAATCTCTCTCTGTATTTTGTTTGTTTATGTATTTATTTATCTATTCATTCATTCATTCATTTATCTATTACTTCTGTGCATTCATTCATCCATTCATTCCATTTTTACGCATCCAGTCATTGTCCATTCCTCCCTTGTTAGGAGGCCACGGTGACAGAGGACCTCAGCTTATTCCATTAGGAAAAATAAAAATCAGAGTTTGAAATGTTTGAGTTCTCTCTCTCTCTCTCTCTCTCTCTCTCTCTCTCTCTCTCTCTCTCTCTCTCTCTCTCTCTCTCTCTCTCTCTCTCTCTCTCTCTCTCTCTCTCTTCTCTCTCGCTCCTAAAGTTTCTTCTCAACATTCGCCAGCAAAATAAAGAAAATAGTTTCAGAACCAGAAATCCAAGACACACTTACAATTCTACTTCATTCAGATAAAAACATCCATGCTGGGTTTTTTTTCTTTATCCACATGAAAAAAACCTCCAGGGAAAAAAATCAAAGCAACTTACTGTGCCTCTCTCAGACACCATGCATCCTTCAGTCTCCACAATTGCCCCACATGAAATAATTTGCCATGTCCCTTGACAGGGCCTCAGTGAGCATTCATGCAATGCTCATACCTCTTTGTTGACTGGGTGAGCGGCACTTTTCCCATGATGCATTTTCCATGTCTGGCAGTTCTGCCACTGTTTCCAGATATCTTGCTGTCTGACAGAAGAACAGTACACACAGAAAATGGGGTGATACACAGCGGGGTTTTGTGTAACATGGATTAGATGTAATCCACATTGGTTGTTACAACAGTGTGTCAGCCATGCAACATGAACGCCCAATCAGAGCTGTTTTAATTCCTTGTATGTCCTGATAGTGTGTATGAATTAGTCATGGCAGATTTCTCTCCGTGACACGAGGGTGTTCCCTGGGGTAAAGCACACCTCGCCACAAGGCCTGGTGACATCCTTGGGATATTTTCTGTTCTTCTCTGTGCATACAGTCATGTTTCTTTTTCAGAGTGGCTTTGAGCTGCAGAATGCTGGCAGCAATGACTCTCTTGCTGCTGTGGGATTTTCAACGTGTGCTACAAGTGTGTTTTCCACGGGGCTTTGGTTTCTAGCCTCCTCCACAGAAGGACTAGAGACCAGACCACCACTCTTGGTCTACGGGGTCAGGAAGAGAGAGGGAGGGCTGGACTTATTTTTTAGATGGGAGCTGTTTTTCTAGACAGCCATGCCATACAGATTTTGAACTGATCAGTACTTCTTGCATTGTCAGTGACCAAAAGACGTCCAGGGCAGATTGCTCAGTGGTCAGAGCACTCCTTTCCCCAGGTCAGGTTAGGCAGCATCGAGCGTGGCTACCAAGTGGATGGGTGACCGTTTGGGCAAGTTGGCTTCAGTACAGTCCCCCAAGTTCAACCAGCTGTAATTGGGTACCTGTCCTCTTTAGGGTCAGGGAAGGTAAAGAAGAGAGGGAGAGGAGATGAGTGCCGTCCTCAATGTGCTGGCCCCTGAAGAGGCTGAGATCTCTGGCACCTCGCTCCCCAACCACCACCTAGGTTATGGGAACACTTTTAGCTTTTACATTTAAAGAAAGTCCTGTGATGAAGATCTGGTACACTGCTCTCTGAAAGTATGCAAATTCGATTCATGGGAAATAATTCAGTAAAGAACTGTTTGGGGAAAAAGCAGCGGAAGCACAGGTATCATTGAAAAACTATGCACACACACATCACACACACATCCATCACACATCACACAGCACATCACACATCACACGCACATACCACACACACACACACACACCACCACAGTCACACATCACACACACATACATCACACGACACATACATCACACACATCATACACACACACATACATCACACACACCCATCACACACACACATCACACACATCAACATCACACACACCCATCACACACACATCACACACACACACACATCACACACACACACACACACACACACACACACACAACACACCCCCACACACACACACACACACATCCAAATTACTCTGAGATGTATTAACATCTGGTCAATCAGTCGCTTCCATCTATTCCCTGTTTGTGTCTTCAATAGCTGGCATGGTTAGTAGCTAGGAAATTATCATTCTAAAAATGTGTCACCATACGCATGTTTAACTATTTCTTATACTGACAAAAAAGAAGTGAGGTCAGATATGTCAATATGTTTTATCATGTTAATTGCTACTTTTTAATATGATATAAGTTGGCTATTTGAGCAATTTCATATGCAAGTCTGGTCATAAACTTTGTTATGGTTTGACATTATTTCAATATGAAAGTCAATCATTTTCAAGTAAATACCAAGTGGATTTTTTTCAAATAAAAGCCAGCCAGCTACTCTCTCTGTCTCTCTCTCTCTGTCTCTCTCTCTCTATGTCTATCTCTATCTATCTATCTCTCTCTCTATCTCTATCTATCTATCTCTATCTATCTCTGTCTATTTCTCTCTCTCTATCTCTCTCTCTATCTATCTATCTATCTCTATCTCTATCTATCAATCTATCTAGCTCTATATCTATCTATCTCTGTCTCTCTCTCTCTCTCTCTCTCTCTCTCTCTCTCTCTCTTCTCTCTCTCTCTCTCTCTCTCTCTGACTTTAAATGTGTAAGCCTTCAATGTTTTCCTCACGTGTATAAACAACGGTTACTTTAGTTTTTTCCTCTCTCTCTCTCTCTCTCTCTCTCTCTCTCCCTCTCTCTCTCTCTCCTCTCTCTCTCTCTCTCTCCTCTCGATATATATATATATATATATATATATATATATATATATATATATATATATATATATATATATTAGTCAAATATATAGCTACATCTTGAACAAACGTCTTACAACATGGGCAGAGGAAAATAAGATTATAAACGAATCTCAAGCAGGTTTTCGTCAGAACTACAGTACTATTGATCACATATTTACTCTTTTTGCTTTGGTACAGTGGCAGCTTCTCAATCACTGTAAACTTTATGTAGCATTTATCGATTTTAGAAAAGCTTTCGATTTAGCAGATAGACACCACCTCTGGGCTGTTCTTAGAAAAAAACGGTATCAAAGGTAGGATGTATAGAGCCATTAAAAGTATGTATAAGGTCGTTAAAGCAAGAGTAAGGGTTGGTAGAGATTTAACAGATATGTTTTTCTACCCTCTTGGTGTAAAACAAGGAGAAGTATGCAGCCCAATTTTGTTTTCTTTTCTAATAAATGAGCTGGCCATCGACTTTCAAGCTTCAGGCAAACATGGCATTAGGCTGTCCCCAGAGGACGTTTCTGAAATGTTTATCTTGTTATTTGCTGATGACGTTCTTCTGCTATCTTATTCAGTAATAGGTCTTCAGCAACAATTGAACATTTTGAAAGGTACTTCTAACAGACTTGGCCTCAGTGTGAATTTTGACAAGTCGAAGGTTATAGTATTCAGGAAAGGTGGGTACATTTCATCGAAAGAAAAATGGCTATGTGGTAACACAAAATTGGAGATATTCAATCGTTTCAAATATTTAGGTGTAATCTTTTCCACTGGCTTAACTTTTTCATATGCATGAGATGATATGGCTCTTAGAGCAAGAAAAGCAACTGTTTGTATTTTGAAACTGTTATGGACAGTTGGTGACCAGTCCCCATCATTATTTTTCAAGTTGTTTGACTGCCAAATTCAGCCAATGTTGACATATGGCTCTGAAGTTTGGGCGCTAATGGCAGACCACAAGACTATTGAAGTGTTCATACATTTGCATTGAAAAGGTTACTCAATGTCAGTATCAGAACACCTAATGCTCTAATTTATGCAGAGACTGGAAGATATCCACTCTTTGTAATTACTCACACTAGATGTATAAAATATTGGCTGAAGATGACGACACAGATTTCCGCTAAAAGCTTACAAAATGTTGTACAACCTTCATTGTAACAATAAGAATAATTGGGTCTCCAAAATATGTTTCACATTGTATCTTATGGGTTTGGTCATGTGTAAGAAAACCAAGGGGTCACATATATTAATGTCTTTTTGAATGAATTCAGACAGAGACTTATAGATTGTTTTCATCAGGACTGGAAAAGTGATGTCTCTGGAGAACGATTTTCATTTTATACATCCTTTAAATCTGTTCCTGGTCTACCACAAGCCGTGTTTGAAGTGAAGAATTATGCTGTAAGAAAACAGTTGTTATGTTTTAGATTAGGTGTCTCACCGTTAAAAACTCATAGGTATCGACATGTTGCTCAATCAGTAGAAAGTTTATTTTGTCCATTTTGTAAAGATGCTCTTGAATCTGAAGTTCACTTTTTGTTGGTGTGTCCAGTATATTGTGAAATTAGGGAAAAATACTTACCTCATAAATTTTTCTCACGACCATCAGGGTTTGCAGCAACACTTCTGATGGCCAGTAAAAAAAACATTCTAAAGTACTTGCATGGTATATATTCGAAGCTTTTCAAAAGAGGCGAAATGAAACAGAAAAACCATGACAGACTTCTTAAGTCAACCAACATGTTTATTGTTTTGAAAACGTGGAAGATCTTGTTTCTTTCATTTTTGGTATGCCATTTGTATATTAATGAGAATTAGCTTATTTGCATTTGTAAGGACATGTGTGTATGGTGTGTGTCCATGCATGCACATGTGTTTGTGTATAATTATAGGTGTGAGAGAGTGTGTGTGTGTGTGTGTGTGTGTGTGTGTGTGTGTGTGTGTGTGTGTGTGTGTGTGTGTGTGTGTGTGTGCGAGTGTGTGTGTGCATGCATGCGTGTGTGTGAGTATGTGTGTGCACGAGGGAGAGAGAGAGGGAGAGAGAGAGAGAGTGCACATTAGACTGATCTTTACATGCAACCTTGAAATTGTTGACAAATTTAATGTGAAGTGTTTTGCTTTAGTTTATTTTGCTTCAAGATGTTCTGAACCTCATGCCATGGGCATATGGCCTGGTACATTCAATGTTCCGAGTTCCGAGTTCCGAGTTCTCTCTCTCTGACTTTAAATGTGTAGGCCTTCAATGTTTTCCTCATGTGTATAAACAAGGTTACTTTAGTTTTTGTCCTCTCTCTCTCTCTCTCTCTCTCTCTCTCTCCTCTCTCTCTCTCTCTCTCTCTCTTCTCTCTCTCTCTCTCTCTGACTTTAAATGTGTAGGACTTCATTGTTTTTCTCACATGTATAAACAACGGTTACTTTAGTTTTTCCTCTCTCTCTCTCTGTAATAAGATAAAGTTAGATGTAAACATAGATAAAACAAAAGTTATGGTATTAAGAAAAGGGGGCTTTTTGGGTAAAAATGAGAAATGGTTCTATGATGGTAAGTGCTTAGAGGTAGTAAACAATTATTGCTATTTAGGGTTCAGGTTCACAACTATGATCAGTGCGAAAAACGGTACACAGCATCTAGTAACAAAAGGGAAAAAGGCAGTAGTTCAGCTCAATAGAGTTTTTCGGAAATATAAAAAGATGACAGTAAATATTTTTTTAACATTTTTTATATAAAAAATACAGCCAATATTGCTATATGCTGCTGAAGTATGGGGAATAAACCAGTTAGAACATATAGAAAAAGTCCACATGATGGCATGCAAAAGGTTTTTAGGTGTACCAACCAAAACACCAAACAAAATGATATATGGAGATTTGTGTAGATATCCTCTCTATGTAAATTCATACACTGCCTGTATAAGATATTGGTTTAAATTACTACAAATGAATAATGAACGGTTACCATATAAGGCGTATCAAATGCTGTTGCAGCTAGACAATTCCGGAAAACAGTGCTGGTTTTTCGAAAATAAGAGAAATCTTATGCTTAACTGGATTTAACATTGTTTGGTTGCAGCAGGGTGTTGGGGATGTGAAAAAGTTTCTAAGCATATTTAAACAGAGGCTCATCGATATGTTTATTCAAGAATGGTCAGGAACTATAAGAGATCGAGATAGGTATCAGCCATATAGATCATTTAAGACTATATTCGTAAAAGAAAATTATGTTCTAGATATGGAAAATTATTGTTTTCGTGTTGCCATCACGCAGTTGAGGTTTAATGTACTCCCACTTAATAACAATGTACATCGCTATAGCGAATCTATTCATGATAAATTCTGTCCATTTTGTAAAAATCAGATCGAAAATGAAAAACATTTTGTGTTATTTTGTGCTACGTTTGAAGATTTAAGGGTCAAATTTCTAAAAGAGTCAAAAGAACTTCCTCTGCACATGTTACTTAGAGCCACTGATCCTATCCACAGATACAATTATCTAGATATGTGTTTCATGCAAGCAATAGGTGGAAGAAAATACTTTAAGTCTACAAGGTAACCAATCCTATGATGTACGTCTGTTAAACCACTTAAACATTTTCACCTTTGTTTATATCGCGTATTATCAAGAACTCGTGGCATAACATGATCATGATTTTCTGTATCTCACCCTTTTATACTAATGTCTATGAATGATCATTCATTTTCAGTATATGTGAAATGTAAACTGTGATTTGACAACTATCCTTAAAATTTGAACCGTAGTAGGTGTGAGATGTATATGATTTTCAGGTAACCAATGATTGTAGAATATAGATAGGTGCTGCTAAATAAGATATTTTCCTATTTTCTTTTCTATATTGTATTGTGGCCTAAGGCCAATGTGCAATTAAACCATTTCAGAGTTTCAGAGAGAGTTTCTCACTTTCTCTCTCAAACACTTTATTAAAAAACTGCTACGATTTGATATACTCAATATGAATGATTTTTCTTAGATAGCATCTTCTCTCTATGATTGGGTTATGGTTGATCTAAGGTTTATAATCATGTAATTTTCTTCTGTATTCCGTCATAAATTGTTACTGACATCATCTTTTTGTATGAGTTCGCTATGTAATATTTGTGTGTATTTCTTCTTTAATCAGTCATAAATCATTATTTGTTTGTGCATTTGCTTTGCCAGTGATATGAATGAACTCACTGTATGAAACAGTGAGTTCATTCATATCACTGGCAAAGCAAATGATGAGCCCAACAAATGATTTGTGGTCCAAGGCCAATGTACATTAAATCATTTCAGAGTTCAGAGTTCAAGTTCTCTCTCTCTCTCTCTATTCTCTTCTTCCTCCTTCTCCTCTCTCGTCTCTCTCTCTCTCTCTCTCTCATGACTTCAAATGTGAGCTTCATGTTTTTCCTCACGTGTAATAAACAACGGTTACTTTAGTTTTCCTCTTCTTTCTCTCTTCTCTCTCATCTCTCTCTCACTCCTCTGACATCTCCTCTCTCTCTCTCTCTGCTCTCTTCAGCTGGCTCAGTCAAAACTTGAGTCAGTTAGTGATGTCAGCAAAGTGCTCAGGACTGGACTACACTGAACCCCCGTTAGGCTGTAAAATAATTATCATATTGAGATTGTCTTTAGCTAGGACAAGCTCATAACAACCTTCACTTTCCTTAAAAGGAGAACAGAAATCCTCTGAAGTCTGTGTATGGCTGCCTTTATGGCGAGGTTCTTGAAAAGTCATACAGGCAGTCTTTCATCCAGTTGGAATTATGGTCCAGGGTGATATACCAAGCGCAAGGAGAGAGAGAGACGGAGTTCATAGTGATGTGAATTTCTTCTTCTCCTTCTTCCGACGCTCAGACAGCAACTCTTGTTGTCTGTCCTATAAGCGAAAATGTGTCGTGTTGCCGTTAAGCGCCTGACAGGTCAGACCCAGCACATCTAACTTCCGAGTAGGAGAGAATTGTTATCATTAAAGTCTTTAGGGAAAAAAAGGGCAGGAGAACGGACCAAGAAGGCAGAAAATAGACCAAAAAGGAGGTGACTGGAAGTTAACCAACAAGGCAGAAGAAAGGCTAGGAATAGAAAAGAGGACATTCTTAGCACAGAATTTCTAAAAGGTGGGGGTGGTATTTATACTGCAAGCTCCCGGCATCCCCACAGGGAAAATTTGTGAATGGCCCTCAGTTAAGCTGAAAAATGGGCAACAACAACAACAACAGCAACAGCAACAACAACAACAACATCTATGTATTTCCGCAAAATTGTCAGATTTGATTGTATGTTCTAATTTTTTCCAGCCCATGTCTGTCCTTAGGAATGGGCCAGAAGCAGAAGCCCACTGTTTTGTTGTTGTTATTTTAGAGATTTTGTTGTTATAGCAAGATGCTGGAATAAATTCATATGGCTTTGCTATTGTAGCTGTTCTATGTAGACAAGTTACAACCAAACCAAATCCATGTAGGTTTAAAATAGGATAAAATGCCGTAGTGTGGGATGTGTGTGTGTGTGTGTGTAATTTGTTGCACACAATCATTTCTCAATAAGATCAACAGTGCAAAGAAACAAGCAAACGTCTTCAGTAAACAAGAAAGAAGAAAATAATAAACACCAGTAATCAAATGCACCACAAAAAACAGAATATTCTGCAAACAAGGTGAAAAAATGAAACAAGCAACAAAAAGAACAAAAATGACAAAAGTCCCAATGGGATATCCCTTTAACTTCCTTTTCTTCAATTTCCCCCATAACCCTCCCCCCCCCCCCCCCCCCCTTCCCCCTTTCGAAAAAGGAGGATCTATAATCTGACCATCTGCCTCACTGCTTTTTCGTTGTTGCTGTTGTTGTTGTTTTTACTTACTTTCCTTGCACCCCCCCTCTCCTCCTGCTAACCTTATGGGTTGTTTCTTTACCCATGACAAAATCAACATTGATTTCTGTTTGTCCCTTGACAGGGCCCCCGAGTGCAGCAGCATTCATATCTCTTCCCTGATTGGCTGAAGGTAAATTCTCCATGAAACTTCTCCTGTTTTGGAGCTGTTCATTGGCTGGAGAATATAAAGGCAGAGGGGAGATACAAATGGAAAGGGAGTGTGGTGTTTTGCAGTAAGGGTTGTGTGGGTGGAGTTTGTGCTTTCAGTCCTCCTCATATTTATGAAAAATGGTCCTGTTCAACATGCATTCAGTGCTTGTAACATAAACATGGCAACAAGAGAATTTTCCCTGGCAAAGCTTTGTAGAAAAGCCACTCTCATAGGGAAGCAAACACATGCAGACAGGAAAAACACAATGGGTAGGTGGCACTGCTCCTCTGGTCCAGCCCACCCCCCCTCTTTGTCCTTCCTGACCTAATTTCATGCAGATAAATCTGCCCTGACTTAAAGTGGTAATCAATTCAAATCTTGTCCATGAAAATTGTCTGGTTTATTCTTGTTCTTGCCCTCTTTCCCACTTTCTCTTTAGGTATTTGTTTTAGATTGTGATTTTTCACTTCTTCAAAGCCTACCTTCTCAAATATGTAAAAACATGTCACTGAAACTTTTCCCTGTACTGTTTATTTTTGCATTTATTTCTTTGTTATTATCTATCTATCCTATTTTTATTCCTTCAAGTGTTTTTGCTCCATTCCAGAGCAAGAGTACTAGGCTGTTGATGTTGCATGCAGAAACCTATTTTTAACTTATTTTTATTCAGCAGCATGCAGAAATCTTACTTCTAAGCACATTAGAGTTTTAATCTTCATCAGGGGTTTTCTTGGTAATTGTTGTTATAGTTAGGCTCAACACACACACACACACACACACACACACACACACACATACTATACACTCTATCTCTCTCCTCACACCTGAGAACAACTTAGACCATGAGTGTTCAATGAATGAGAAGTTTGTGTGTTTGGCCATTTTCAAGTATCTTGCCACAAAGGCAGCTGCACTCTGACTTCATATGATTGTTTCTTCTTTAACAGAAACAAGGCACAAAGATTCATGGGGTATTCATTTTTCCTATCTGCATTTGTTGTTTTTGGTGTGTGCAACACATAAAGTTTCAGCATATTTTCTTTCTCTATTATCATCGACCTTCAAGGGCAGCTTAAAAAGGCCACAGGAATAACAAATAATTATTCGTGTGAATGTGCTTGACACTTATTTCTAAATTCTGAAATGGTCTTGCTGTAAGGTACCCCAGAGAGTGAAGCTTCAGCTCTGACCTCTGATGAAGGCTCGCTCGGCCAGGAGCCAAAACTCAGTCAGATCAGGCCACAGGCAGGATAGCTACTCAAAATTACCTACAAACCTGTCGTTGAAAGAGATTATTTTCTAGAGTTTTAAAAAAAATTCCTTTCATTAATGGAATCTTTGATAAATTAATTTCAAAATGATTGAGAATTTGTAAGTGGTTACATACACTTGTTTTCCTCCACTACTATATCTTCAATAAAAGAAACATTTTGACAAGTACAGGCAGTTAGCTTACACCAAATACAAAGGTTTTAGTCTATATCATTTGGTGGCTGTAAAATGTTATGCAAATTGGAAAGCAAAAAAAAATGTAAGACAACAGACAGACAGACAGGCATTCAAACAAACACCAAGACATATAATTATACAGATAGAAGGACCTGAAAAAAACAAAGAAATGAGAAAAGAACAAAAAAAATAAGAAAAACAGTACCATATTTAATGTGATTTTACTTTAAAATTGATACTAAATTGTCTAATCTTAAAGTGTAAAAAGTATATACAACTCACACACACACACACACACACACACACACATGCTTCATTTCTCCCTCTGACAAACCCTACATCCCCAAGGGTTGGCCTCCCCCCCCCCCCCCCCCCACCTTACGTATATTTACTTGATCTCCCTCATCCCCTAACAGAGCCTCACAACAGAGGTCTCATGCTCATAGTTCATTGGCTAAGCAGCAGTTTCCCCATGACCCACCTCCCCCCTGTGCTGTGCCCCTGGTCAGGTCTGTGTGTGTGTGTGTGTTTCTCTCTCTGCCCTCATTCCTTCTCTAACAGGCATGCTGCCTGTATGGAGACAGTGCAGTGACGTTGGTTGTCCAAGGTGTTTAGGCAGTTACGGGGTGAGGAGTGGCCGGCCCTCTCTATGGAAATTGTGCCACTAAAGCATTGTGCAGCCGTCCCCAGGGAAGGGGCAGAATGATCTTCTGCACTGTCAGTCACATTCCTTTCTCTGGTCTGGGGACGTGGCCATGTCAGGGTCATTGTTTTGGGATTAGCACGGGACTGTGTAGAAAAAAAAGAGAGGGAGGAAAAAAAAGGGGGAATAAAGGATCAGAGAAGTCTGCATAGTTTAAAACCAACCTTGTAAATTATGTTTGGGGACTTATTTGGGTTGATTGCGCAACATACTTTTTATTGTTGGTAAATGTGATTGTTTCATTATTAGATTGCCTGCTTAATTTGTGGGCCACCCAATGTTGCTTTGATTGCAAGTAGAGCTTTCTTTCTAGATGTGATTTTGATATCTTTTTATACACTTTTATATATTAAATGAATTGTTTCCTATCTCATTATTTATCAGTTAACCCAGTTTTTTCCATGATGCCCTTTTCTTGGGATGACTACACAAAGGCTTTAATAATCTTTTTCTTAAGTAATCATCTCTGTGGATATGAGACGAAAAACTGACGAGTTACAATAGGATTGGTGTAACATTTGGTTTGACCATTTCTATGGCAAATATAGCATTCTAGCTTAACCAAAAGACAGGCAGCATCAACAGAGAGATATAAAAGGTTACACATGGAGAAGGGAAAAACACAAAGGCAGCTGCTGGTTCCTTGACACCAACAGGCAGTGTGGGTGCAATAATGGCATGGTGTGATCATCTATTGCAATGACAACCACTGTTTCTGGTGAGGAAGAATGCCAATGCTGTGTGATGAGACAAAGCAGCTGGACATGCATGAAGAGGAAGAGAGCCAGAACAATGCAGTGGCGTGTGGGACTGTTTGCCAGAAACACCAGCCAGGGACATGTTGCGATCCTTCTTTATAGCTTCATACAAGCACACCAAGCAGCGGGTCTCACGTTAACATTTATATCAAGAGATTCTTTACTTGCAAGTAGGGGGGGGGGTGTCACTGAAAGAAACTTTCAGACATTTCAACATAAAGAGCGACCTTTAGGGTCTTGATCTGGGAACTGTGACGATTGTTGTTGTGTCTGGCTTGTTTAGCATAATGAAAACCCACAAATACCAGTACTGGTAAACCCAATGAGGTAGCCAAGAAAGTGCACAAGGTTCCACACATGTATGTGCATATAAGTGAGCTTGAAATTGCAAACATCTTACTCAAGCAGCCAGACAGAAGAAGAAGTTACACTTGGATATTACCAAGAGACAGTGTGAGAAATCAAATTGATTAAACAATGATCGACAGAAGGTAGACATCAGCAATTCTAACGGACCTTACCAGGCACAGACTGTGACACTGACCACATACCTGTCTTAGTGAATATAACATAATATATAATGGTACATTCAATGTTCCGAGTTCCAAGAGTTCTTCTTCTTCTTCTTCTTCTTCTCCTCTCTCTCTCTCTCTCTCTCTCTCTCTCTCTCTCTCTCTTAAATATATTTTGTGAAGCTAAAAGCAGCAAAACTCTAAAGGAGAAAAAGCTGCACATTCCACACAGTTGCAGTAAACAAGATTCAATCAACACCTGCCAAACTGGATTGTGGAGTCCCACAAGGATCAGTTCTTGGTCCTGTTCGTTTCGCTCTCTACACTGCTCCTCTTTCACATAAATAAATCGTCATCAGATCAGCCATCATTTTTAGGCAGATGACTCTCAGATTCTTATCAGTGATACTCCTTAAAATCTGCCTTCTCTCTTGATTAATATGTCCTACTGCCTTGAAGATATCCAAAATTGGATGATACAGAAGAAGCTACAGCTAAATGCAGATAAAACCGAAGCCACCATACTTGTAGGGACCAAACACAAACTCTCTTCCATCACAACAGCTTTAACAGAATTCGGCAATACGTCTGTCCCTCTATCTACTGCAGTGAAATATCTAGGGGTCATTATAGACAACACACTCTCCATGCAAAAATTCATTACCAAAACCTGCCAGTCGTGCTACTATCAATTGCGGGGCATCAGTGCAGTTTGAAAGTACCTGTCCACTGATGCAACATCCAAACTAGTCACGTCTTTCATTCTCTCACGTCTGGACTATTGCAATTCTCTTCAGGCTGGTCTGCCAGCATCATCTATCCACTCCCTTCAACGTATACAAAACTCTGCAGCTCCCCCTAGTTCTCAGAAAGAAAAATCTGAGCACATAACTCCTCTCTTGCGATCTTGCCTCTGGTTGCTTGTGCCACATATAGTAAACTATAAGATCAGTACCCTCTGTTACAAATGCCTCCATAAAACAGCACCTTCCTACCTCTGTGAATGTCTTCACCTGTACACTCCTTCTCGTTCCCTTCTCAGATACCTTGTGCTTTAGAATACCTAGATTTAACCATTCCACCATTGACCGTTGCTCTTTCTCTGTTTCTGGTCCATTGATCTGGAATGACCTTCCTCTCTCCCTTCGTCAAAAGCCTTCTTATGACGCTTTTAAATCCGGCCTCAAGGCACATTTATTTCAAAGCTAAGATTCTTTCCTTTTGTTCCATTTCAATTTTGTCCCTGCCCTCAACAACCAAAACCCCATCACCCTGCCTTTATGTGTTCTTCTTCAATTATGTGTGTTGTGGTGTGTGTGTGTGTGGTGTGTGTGTGTGTGTGTGTGTGTGTGTGTGTGTGTGTGGCGTGCGCGCTGCGTACGTGCGTGCGTGCGTGCGAGCGTGTGTGTATACATTTGAACTTTTTATAAAAAAAACTATTAATTGTAACTGGCTGCATGTGAGTGAGTAGGATGAATGAAAGCGCTTTGATTTGTTTTGTTGCAAGATATAGCGCTGTATAAATTCCATGTATTGTAATAAAAGAGATACTTTACACAAAGAAAATAGACATGAAGCCATTTGCCAAGCTGCACCTGGAGACAAGAGTTATGAATTGATTGCTATTCCATCAGCTAAGTATATTCTAGTCCTGTTCCTCAGATAAAGAAGGTAAATTGCAAGTAATTCATTAAACGTCAACCTCAACAGCCCATCACTAGCTCACACACACAGGAACCGGTTGATTGTCGTCAGTCAGCACACAGTCCTACAACAGGTTGATTGTCATCAGTCAGCACAAGGTCCTACCACAGGTTGATTGTCGTCAGTCAGCACACACAGTCCTACAACAGGTTGATTGTCATCAGTCAGCACACACAGTCCTACAACAGGTTGATTGTCGTCAGTCAGCACACACAGTCCTACAACAGGTTGATTGTCATCAGTCAGCACACAGTCCCCCTACAACAGGTTGATTGTCATCAGTCAGCACACAGTCCTGCAACAGGTTGATTGTCATCAGTCAGCACACAGTCCCCCTACAACAGGTTGATTGTCATCAGTCAGCACACAGTCCTGCAACAGGTTGATTGTCGTCAGTCAGCACACAGTCCCCCTACAACAGGTTGATTGTCATCAGTCAGCACACAGTCCTACAACAGGTTGATTGTCATCAGTCAGCACACAGTCCCCCTACAACAGGTTGATTGTCATCAGTCAGCACACAGTCCCCCTACAACAGGTTGATTGTCGTCAGTCAGCACACAGTCCTACAACAGGTTGATTGTCGTCAGTCAGCACACAGTCCCCCTACAACAGGTTGATTGTCATCAGTCAGCACACAGTCCCCCTACAACAGGTTGATTGTCATCAGTCAGCACACAGTCCCCCTACAACAGGTTGATTGTCGTCAGTCAGCACACAGTCCTACAACAGGTTGATTGTCGTCAGTCAGCACACAGTCCTACAACAGGTTGATTGTCATCAGTCAGCACACACAGTCCCCCTACAACAGGTTGATTGTCATCAGTCAGCACACAGTCCCCCTACAACAGGTTGATTGTCGTCAGTCAGCACACAGTCCTGCAACAGGTTGATTGTCATCAGTCAGCACACAGTCCTGCAACAGGTTGATTGTCATCAGTCAGCACACAGTCCCCCTACAACAGGTTGATTGTCATCAGTCAGCACACAGTCCCCCTACAACAGGTTGATTGTCGTCAGTCAGCACACAGTCCTGCAACAGGTTGATTGTCATCAGTCAGCACACAGTCCTGCAACACAGCATGACGGCCTCTCTCCAGACTGCCCGGCAAGCAGACACTGTGCCCTAAGGACCACCACTCTCGTGACCTCGCTGATCTGTGGATGGGTCATAAACACGGGAAGTTAACTACACATGGAATTAATGTCAGCTCCCATAGTGACCTGAGGTCTAGGGGACAAGGCAGTATCTTGGTTTAGTGTACAGTCGTGTCTGGTTTCCCAGTCATGGGAGAGTTGTAACATGGCGTTTCTGATGTGAGATTCTATCAGTGGACCCCCTTGCTACTCAAAAGCTGCTGACAAAGTCAGTTTCTTGGTGGATCTGAATGCCTACAAACAATAGACATTTACCATGTCAGAGAAGTTTAAAAGTATAATTATTAGACCACCATGAGTCATGCTGTTCTTCCACTGACCCTGTGTTAAACCCTGAAACAGTTGTGTCTATCGTGATTATTTAAAACGATGTTCTGTGTTGTTCCTCTCGGCAGACAGTCTAAATGCTGACTTTTTTATAGCCAGCACTTTCTGAACAGTCGCAGAAGTCCAGTAACTGACATGTTAGAGACAAATTTGAAAATTATTCTGCTGCTAAAGAAATCAGCTCCTTGTTGCTTCGCCTCAAGCTAGGTGACCCCAAGAGAGGGAGAGACAGAGAGAGGGATATTGATACAGAGACAGAGACAGCAAGAGTGATACAGATACAGAGGGGTATTGCTACCTGACCCTAAGAGAGACAGAGACAGGGGGATGGATTCAGAGACAGAGACAGGGGGGTGGATTCAGAGACAGAGACAGGGGGCTGGATTCAGAGACAGAGACAGGGGGGTGGATTCAGAGACAGAGACAGGGGGGGATTCAGAGACAGAGACAGGGGGCTGGATTAATAATAATAATAATAATAATAATAATAATAATAATGTATGGAATTTATATAGCGCTGAATCTTGTAAAGCAACAAATCAAAGCGCTCAGATTTCATTTCATACCACTTTAAGTCACGGCAGATTTCTCTCCGTGAAATTCGGTTGCTCTCCCCGGGAGAGCGGAGAGCGCGTCGCCACAAGCGCAGCGCCACCCATTTTTTCTTTTCAGTCTGCAACTGTATTTTGTTTCCCTATCAGAGTGGCTTTTTTCTAAGAATTTTGCCAGGGACAACTCTCTTGTTGCCGTGGGTTCTTTTACGTGCGCTAAATAATTACGTGTAACACACGGGACCTCGGTTTATCGTCTCATCCGAAAGACTAGCGCCCAGACCACCACTCAAGGTCTAATGGATGGGGGAAAAGTTTCCGGTCCAAACGGGGTACGAACCGCCGCACACTTCAGACCCGGACTTTTCGCTTTCTAGACAGGCGCGTTACCTCTAGACCACCGATCCACCGATTCAGAGACAGAGAGGTGTTGCTGTCAGTGTGCTCTGTCCAGCAGTCCTCCCTGGGCTTCCTCCCCTCACACCCCGAGGGCAGCTGCACCTGTGTCCAGTGGATGGTCACAGCGTTGCTCTTCCCCAGTGACCCCCTCCCACCTGACCGGCGTTGACTGAGCTGCAGGTGATTAGGTTACCCATGACAGACAGAGTCCTCAGAGAGGCTGACCTGTCATTTGGGGACAGAAGGAAGGTCCGCCAATTATGCACAGCAGTCCATTTGGCGCCAGGAGCATTCAGAGGAAAGATGTGACAGCGGAAGTCAGCACGAGGCCTGCAGTTTCTTCACAGGACAAAGCCGTAGACAGCAGGCAGGCAGCAAGGTGTTTCTGCTCCAGCACTGCCCCCCTCCACACACACACACACACACACACACGCCGGGGCCACCAGCCAGCAAGTGTTGCAACATAGGTGTGAACAGTCCACCCCCTTCCCTGTACTACTGCAACAGTCCACCCCCTTCCCTGTACTACAACAGTCCACCCCCTTCCCTGTCCACCCCCTTCCCTGTACTACAACAGTCCACCCCCTTCCCTGTCCACCCCCTTCCCTGTACTACTGCAACAGTCCACCCCTTCCCTGTCCACCCCTTCCCTGTGCTGCAACCTGGCACAGGCTGACAGGTGTTGGCTAGCAGAATGGCTGGTCATTCAAAGTCCACTTGGGTTAGAGTTTTCTATGTGTGCTAGAAAGGTGTTTGCATGCGCACACGCACACACACATACACACACACACACACACACACACACACACACACACACACACATGATGTATGGGGGGCAGGATAGCCTGGTTGGTTAGAAAGTTGCCCATTGTGCTTGAGATCTGCTGATCTGAGTTTGAATCCTATTTTAAGAGGATATTAATTTTGCCCTTGGAGTTAACATCAGTACCAACTCGACTCCCCACAAAAGTTCGGATGAGACTATAAACTGAGGTCCCCTGTGCAAACGCACGCAGAACATCTTGCGCACACATTAAAACCTTTTCTGTTTTTTGGAAGAGTAGGCCATTGTGTGCTGGTTGGAATGGATGACAAACTTGACAAAACTGCATCCACACGACGACTGGATGTAAAAAATTAAAAAAAGCACATGAGTGCTTACTTCATTATCCTCAAAAAAAAACTTTTAAAGGATGGCTTGATAGAAAATGTATGTTTTGCTTATCCAATGTACCATCTGAAAATAAAACTTTGACTTTGAAAACAACACACAGAGAGAGAGAGTTCTAAGACAGCTAATGTATACCTGTCACAAAACTATGAAGACTACAATCTCTCCTCCACCTCCTCAGTCTGTCTGTCTGCTGGCTGGCCCTCAGAGGACAAAGGAGGGAGAGCACAGCCAGTTGTCTGCCCCTCCCTGCCAGTCAACACTCAGGCCCTGAGGTGTCGCTGCTACAAATGAACCATCAACCTTCCCTCCCTCCCTCCCTCCACTTGTGTCAGCCTCCACCATGGGCAGATGTGCAAAAGTCCTGCTGTCTCCTCTGCTGTGGCCTGTTGCTTCCTCCTGACCTGCCACCTCTCTCATCTCCAGGAAAGGGAGAGCCACGTGTGCTGACCAATCCTCGTGGTGGTGGCGCTAACACGTAAAATGAACGTCTACAAACTGAAGTCTGTCTGGGTCCCTCTGTTTATTTGTTTAAGATCTGTCTCTGTCTGTCTGTCTGTCTCTCTCTCTCTCTCTCTCTCTCTCGTCTCTCTCTCTCTCTCTCTCTCTCTCTCTCTCTCTCTCTCTCAAAATAAATATTCCAGTTGGAGTTGGAGTTCTCTAAGTATTCCGCTCATGTCTGTGAATGAAGTGTATAATGCTTTAATCCATTGAAAACAAACAAGGTACCTGTGAGCTGGATGGTATCAATTGTAAGATTTTTAAAATAGCAGCTTTGATCAGTTCTGAAACATTAACCAATGTAATCAATCTATGTCTAGCAACAAATTATTGTCTAAAAGCTGTGGAAGTTGCCAAAGCTGTGTCTCTTTTCAGAGCTGGTGACTGCACTAGTCCTGCAATGTAACAACTTTTTCTGTGCATGCTTCAGCTTATGCCAGACAATGTCCGTCATATCTTATTACCATATCTTTAGGTAATGACAAATTCTTTTATTTCGAGGATAATGAATAAGCACACATGTGCTTTTTTACATCCAGTCCCCGCCCGTTAGGGATACATCTTAATAATAATAACCCAATACTTATACAGTCTCACAATAAAAACAAGGGGAAATAACCCTTTTCAAAACAGCTCCCCCCCCAACAACCCCCCCCCCCAAAGCAAGAAAATAAAAGAAAACCATAAAAATACCCCACCCCCACCCCCCAAAAAACCTTAACCAAAACAAACAAACAAACAAAAGAGAAGGAAAAACCAAACCAACAAAGATGATAAAAAGAGAGAAAAACAGACAGACAACAACAACAAGAACAAGAACAACAACAGAGCCAAGAAAAATAACACAACCAAACTTAATAAGTCATAAAGATAAACATCTACACATTGTCAAATGGTACACATACTTGTTACACATAATTATAAATCAATTAATTAACAAACAAGATCATTTCAAATAACAATGAAATATTTCACTCAAACTCCCATTCAATTAGTGAAAAATCAAGAAATCGAAAAATCAAATGAATAAACAAAACCAATTAAAAAAAAAAAAAAAAGACCCACAAGACACTCCCCTTCCAACACAACCCCTCCCCTAAACAAACAACAACCCCCCAAAAGTCCAGACTAAATACAACTGCGCGCGCGCGCGCGCACACACCACACACACACACACACACACATACACACACATCACCACACACTTACGCACGTATAGCCACGCATGCACACCACACACACACACACACACACTCTCTCTCTTATGGTTTTCTTTTATTTTCTTGCTTTGGGGGGGGGGGGGGGTTGTTGGGGGGGAGCTGTTTTGAAAAGGGTTATTTCCCCTTGTTTTTATTGTGAGACTGTATAAGTATTGGGTTATTATTATTAAGATGTATCCCTAACGGGCGGGGACTGGATGTAAAAAAGCACATGTGTGCTTATTCATTATCTTCGAAATAAAAGAATTTGTCAGTACCTAAAGATATGGTAATAAGATATGACGGACATTGTCTGGCATAAGCTGAAGCATGCACAGAAAAAGTTGTTACATTGCAGGACTAGTGCAGTCACCAGCTCTGAAAAGAGACACAGCTTTGGCAACTTCCACAGCTTTTAGACAATAATTTGTTGCTAGACACGTAAAGGCAAATGAGAGAACCAGAGAGAGAATGAATGAATGAATCTTTGAATGAATGAATGAATATTTATTTTTCAGAATAAGCATGCGCATAAATTTTTTCACCCGGCCCTTGCCCTGATTAGGGACTATCAACAAAAACAAGGGGAAAAACCTACTATTACAACAACAACAACATGATTTAAAAAAGATAAGTGTATATTTAACAATACATAAACCCTAACTGACCTGAACATTACTGTCAAGAGATACATAGATTTTTTTAGAAAAGAGATATGCGTTAATAAACATATAATTCTCAAATGAATTAAACATTAACATGAAAACTGATACACATATTATAATTACGTAATATGGATAAAGTTAAATAGAGGGGAGACAGCAAGAAGCACTAGAGAGAAAGAGAGCAAGAGGGAAGAAACAAGAGAGAGAGAGAGAGAGAGAGAGGAGAGAGAGAGAGAGAGAGAAGAGAGAGAGAGAGAGAGAGAGCATTTTCAGAGAGAGAGAGTGAGAAACTTCGAAAAACTTTGAAAACTTTTTATTCAAAGAGGGTAATAGAATAAGCAACAGTTGCTTTTTACATCCAGCCCTCTGGAAAAATCAAACAAACAAAAGAACAACAATTAAAAACTAAACAACCCCTTAAAAAAATCACGCACCCCACCTCACCCCCAAACCACCACCCCACCACCCCCCAAAACCCCCAAAGAAACAAGCAAACAAAAAACCTTCAACAATAGACAAAAACAAAAACCAACAACAAAAAAGAAAACCCTACCTCCCCCCTCCCGCCAAAAAACAAAAACGCAAACAACAACCCCCATCCCCACAAAAAAAACAACCCAAACCAAACAATGAACAAAATATCCCCAACAAACAAACCAAAATAAACAAAAAGTAAAACAAGACAAAAACACTACCCTCCCCCCCAAAAAAACCCACAAAAAAATAAACTAACAAACCCAAAACACCTCCACCCCCACCAAGGAAAAAATCAACTGACATGGAAAAATTACCAAATGTGCACAGTATGAAAGATAAGGTATGAGAGAGAGGAGAGAGAGAGAGAGAGAAGGGGAGAGAGAGAGAGAGAGAGAGAGAGAGAGAAGAGAGAGAGAGAGAATACTGGACACTGGGTTTTATTGGCATCAGTGTTTTACACCCCTAGAACTGAAGGGAATGTGGTGAACAATTTGAGAAAGCAGCAAAGAAACACAATGAACAAGAAATCCATCCCTGAACAAAAGATGATGTCCAACATGGACGTGATACAGCAGACAGAAGTCTGGTGGCTTTTTGCACACATGTTCATACCTACAAGTAAGAACTATAATGTTAAATGGTGTGAACAAAACACATGGGACAATCCAACTACAGACATACACAGAGACAGACATTCCAACGAAAAGAGACAGAAAACAGAAACAGGGATAGACAGACACAGACTAGACACAGAGACAGACACAGACACAAAGACACAGAGAAATACACAGACACAGAGACAGACACAGAGACAGACACAGAGACAGAGACAGACACAGACACAGAGACAGAGACAGAGACAGACACAGACACAGAGACAGAGACAGACACAGACACAGACACAAAGACACAGAGAAATACACAGACACAGAGACAGACACAGGACAGAGACAGACACAGAGACAGAGACAGACACAGAGACAGAGACAGAGACAGACACAGACAGACACAGAGACAGACACAGACACAGAGACAGACACAGAGACAGACACAGAGACAGACACAGAGACAGAGACAGACACAGAGACAGAGACAGAGACAGACACAGAGACAGAGACAGACACAGAGACAGACACAGAGACAGACACAGAGACAGACACAGAGACAGGACAGACACAGAGACAGACACAGGCACAGAGACAGAGACAGACACAGAGACAGAGACAGAGACAGAGACAGAGACAGACACAGAGACAGACACAGACACAGAGACAGACACAGGCACAGAGACAGACACAGAGACAGACGGAGAGACAGACACAGAACAGAGACAGACACAGGCACAGAGACAGAGCAGACACAGAGACAGACACAGAGACAGACACAGAGACAGACGGAGAGACAGACACAGACAGAGACAGACACAGAGACAGACACAGACACAGAGACAGACACAGAGACAGAGACAGACACAGACACAGAGACAGACACAGAGACAGACACAGGCACAGACACAGAGACAGAGACAGACACAGAGACAGAGACAGACACAGAGACAGACACAGAGACAGACACAGAGACAGACACAAGACAGACACAGACAGACACAGACACAGACACAGAGACAGACACAGAGACAGACACAGAGACAGACACACACAGACACAGAGACATAGACAGACGAGAGACAGACACAGACACAGAGACAGACACACACAGACACAGACACAGACACAGAGACAGACACAGGCACAGACACAGAGACAGAGACAGACACAGAGACAGACACAGAGAAATACACAGACACAGAGACAGACACAGAGACAGACACAGAGACAGACACAGAGACAGACACAGAGACAGACGGAGAGACAGACACAGACAGAGACAGACACAGACACAGAGACAGAGACAGAGACAGACACAGACACAGAGACAGACACAGAGAACAGACACAGACACAGAGACAGACACAGAGACAGACGGAGAGACAGACACAGACACAGAGACAGACACACACAGACACAGGCACAGAGACAGACACAGAGACAGACGGAGAGACAGACACAGACACAGAGACAGACACCAGGCACAGAGACAGAGACAGACACAGAGACAGACACAGAGACAGACACAGAGACAGACACAGAGACAGACACAGAGACAGACGGAGAGACAGACACAGACACAGACAGACACAGACACAGAGACAGAGACAGACACAGACACAGAGACAGACACAGAGACAGACACAGACACAGAGACAGAACACAGAGACAGACACAGACAAGACAGACACAGACACAGAGACAGAGACAGAGACAGACACAGACACAGACACAGACACAGACACAGACACAGAGACAGACACAGACACAGAGACAGACACAGAGACAGACACAGAGACAGAGACAGACACAGAAGACAGACACAGACACAGAGACAGACACAGACACAGAGACAGACACAGAGACAGAGACAGACACAGACACAGAGACAGACACAGAGACAGACACAGGCACAGACACAGAGACAGAGACAGACACAGAGACAGACACAGAGAAATACACAGACACAGAGACAGAGAAATACACAGACACAGAGACAGAGACAGACACAGAGACAGACACAGAGACAGACACAGACACAGACACAGAGACAGACACAGAGACAGACACAGAGACAGAGACAGACACAGACACAGAGACAGAGACAGACACAGACACAGACACAGAGACAGACACAGAGACAGACACAGAGACAGACACAGAGACAGACACAGACACAGAGACAGAGACAGACACAGACACAGAGACAGACACAGAGACAGTTACAGAGACAGACACAGAGACAGACACAGACAGACACAGAGACAGACACAGAGAAATATACAGACACAGACACAGAGACAGAGACAGACACAGACACAGAGACAGAGACAGACACAGACACAGACACAGAGACAGACACAGACACAGAGACAGACACAGAGACAGACACAGGCACAGACACAGAGACAGAGACAGACACAGAGACAGACACAGAGACAGACACAGACACAGACACAGAGACAGACACAGAGAAATATACAGACACAGACACAGAGACAGAGACAGACACAGACAGACAGAGAGACAGACACAGACACAGACACAGAGACAGACACAGACAGACAGAGAGACAGACACAGACACAGAGACAGACACAGAGACAGACACAGACAGACACAGAGACAGACACAGACAGACACAGAGACAGACACAGACACAGAGACAGACACAGACACAGACACAGAGACAGACACAGACACAGACACAGAGACAGACGGAGAGACAGACACAGACACAGACACAGAGACAGACAGACACAGAGACAGACACAGAGACAGAGACAGAGACAGACACAGAGACACAAAAGAAAACAGGGAGAGAACTGTGTGGTCCATGACCAGACGACTCCACAGATTCTCACGTGCTGACGGCAAAGCCTGCCAGAGACAAACTGATCAGAGAAAAGCAGACATCACTGTCCACAACCTGGACTGGTCAGTGATCAGTAAACTAATGACTACACCTGCCTCCACAGTGTGTGAGCTGACCATAGGGCGCAGTGGTTAGCAGGCTGGGTTACTGGCTGGGAGGTTGCAGGTTCACATCCTGTAAGAGTCATAGGTTTGGTTGGATGGGGGGGGGGGGGGGGGGTGGTATCTAGCCGACTCCTACATTGGTAAGCTTGCTATGAGCTTTTTTTTAGAAAGCTCAGTACCACAGAATTTGGCTTCATCCTCTCTAAGTGCAACTTGGAAAGTATTTCTCAACTTACCAACACCACAGGTGTCTGTATCTCTCAAGCCCAGTTGATGCCAGAATATACACAGCCCTGTCAAGTAACTAAGAGCACTTGAACTTCGATAGCATCTTTATAACATCATCCTCACCAACATAGACCACAAAACACTAGGAGAACATTGTCCCTGATTTGATGGCCTACTCTGGTGTCATGGGGACCTCAGGTTTGGTTTCCCATACACTGCTGTGCCTGTGGTAAGCTACTGCTGAAGTCTTGGGGATGTAGGTTGATGGGAAGAGGTGATGGTCACTACCCTTGCTGGGCAGTTCACTTAGTCTGGTTCCTTGAGGAAGTCATCATTGTCATCAGTAGGGGGCTCAGTAGGTATTGCACTCAAATGTTGGCTCAGAAACAGGCACCACTGAACACTACTAAAGTGACCCATGAACAGTGCAGGGCTCGTCTGACTGGCAGTCCCATGGCAGCTTAACTTTGAGGAGTTCCCTGTGGATTTCTGACACCGAAGATGTCCCATATGTGTGGCTGCAGACCCAGACGTGGAAGCAGCAGGACAGGAGTTCCATGTATGTTTGTCCGTCGTGTTCGACGATGACCTCCAAAACAGCAGAGGAGGCAGCTGCTGTTTCAGAAATTGGGCAGAAATTTGATCATAGTGGAGATGCCTTGCCCACAGTACATCCCCACTCTCTCGGCCAAGTGGGCATAAGGACAGTCAGCGTTGGAGATGGTCTTCAAAGGCCAGCTAGCCCCCAGGGCTACAGCACATAAGAACTGTGCAAGTCAAGCCTCCTAGTCAGAGAGTCATAGTCGATCACTAAAGACTAAGCTGTAAAGTGGTATTCCATGAGTGGGAAAGAAAGCCACTGGTCATACAGCCCCTCACTGTGCTGTTGCCTCCAGCGTCAATGGTTTAATCAAGAACTGTGATAAACCCCAGGCGTTCCACAGAAGATGAAACAGCAGAAAAAGGTAACACTAGCTCTGTTTCTTTTGTAACACATGAAAGGTACACGAATTTCAAGTAACTGATCCATTCTGGAACCTAACGTGTAGCAGACAGACACTACTTATCAGAAATCGTTGGAGAAAAAAGACATTTGTTGTGTTTTGCCTTCTTATTCCATTCTTTTGTATTCTACATGACTCAGTTTTGATCTGATTTGCTTTGCTTTAATCAATAGGTACTAAAGGACCAAGAAAATTCTTTATTTCTACCAATAAAAACCCCGGGTTTTTATCACATGGATCATTTTGATGCTATAACATTTCAGAACAGACTTGCTTTTTGATCAGCAATAGGGTATACACCACACACAAACGTGATCATCCATTCCTTAACTGCGTCTCTCTTTCTGCTATCAGCTCCTGGCTTCATTTTGTTTTCTACTTGCAGTGGACTGCTAAAAACCATTAGATCGTCATTATTGTTATCAACTATTTACCCTCTCATCCATATAGTTATGTATAATTGTAATGCAATAAGATAGAATTTAATGCATTACAAACAAAAAATACAGTATAAAGCTAACATAACACAATGTGGCTTAGCATATTGTTATCTTTATTTCTAAATATCTGCCTGAAAACATTCTCCTTACTTCTTCAAGCCCTCCCATCAGGGCTGAGGGTCAGAGCTGGACTCCCGCTGTCTGTCTGTCTGTCTGCTGGCCCTCAGAGGACAAAGGAGGGAGAGCACAGCCAGTTGTCTGCCCCTCCCTGCCAGTCAACACTCAGGCCCTGAGGTGTCGCTGCTACAAATGAACCCATCAACCTTCCCTCCCTCCCTCCCCCCACTTGTGTCAGCCTCCACCATGGGCAGATGTGCAAAAGTCCTGCTGTCTCCTCTGCTGTGGCCTGTTGCTTCCTCCTGACCTGCCACCTCTCTCATCTCCAGGAAAGAGAGAGCCATCTGTGAGAAGCAAGACATCTGATGTTGGTGAGAACAGGTGAAGGGCTTGACCAGGAGAGCTAAGCTGGTCAGAGGAGGGCCTCTCAGCTTTTTTTTCTTAACTCTGTGTGTGTGCATGCCTGCATGTGTGCGTGAGTGCCTGCGTGCTTTTTTTGTTTTGACTTTTTTGTATATCGAGGATAATGGAATAATCACTCATGTGCTTTTTTACATCCAGTCCCCGTGTATATGCGGTTTTGTAAATTCTGTCATCTGTTCCCACCGGCACACAATGACCTACTCTTTCGAAAAGCGGAACAGGATTTAACGTGTGCGCAAGATGTTCTGCATGCGTTCGCACACGGTGCCTCGGTTTATAGTCTCATCCAAAGGACATGTGTGTGTGTGTGTGCATGCCTGCATGCGTGAATGCATGTATGAGTGTTTGTGTGTGTGTGTGTGTGTGTGTGTGTGTGTGTGTGTGTGTGTGTGTGTGTGTGTGTGTGTGTGTGTGTGTAATTTGTCTTTGAAATGAAGAGCATGATAATAGAGTTGATGTCACTGACAGAGTTCAATTGCAAAAATCTGCTTTTATAAGTGCTTTACTGGAGCTGTCAGATAGGGTGTTTGGGGTCATGCTATTCTATAATTTCAAGCAAAATATGTCTGTAGCTCACAGGTTCAGGACTTGGAGCGCAGTATTTTGGAAGAATGGTCCTTCTAGTGCAGTATTTACAGGTGGTTTAAGAAATTCAAACTAAGTTAAAAGCTATCAGAAGACAGGCGCCCTCTCACGATGACTACTATGCCTTATTTCTCAAGGAAACATTGTTGCCATTGAGACATTTACAACAGATTATCAACGAAACATGACTACAGTCATCAGACCACACTTTGATCATTAACATGTTAACATCTTTGGGTACACAAACACTGTGCTTCGTGGGCACCACATTCTCTTTCAGATGACCAAAAGAAAGCGTATGCCGACTGTTGCAAGAAAAGACTCTCCAGATTTTTACACAGAAACATAAAAAAACTGAAACAGACCTTGAAACCTGGGTGTATTAGTTGAACTTGCTCCCAACAGTAGCCATTGTCTGTTTGGGGGTGGCCTGGTCATTCCCCTCCTAGCAAATTCCAAACACCCTTAAACACAGTCCACACAAAAAGCTAACCCAAAGAAGTTGTGTTCTCCTTTGGAAAAATAGGCCATATTGTCACCAATTAATTTGAAAAGTAGCACACAGGTACTACATGAGAGTGTTGCATGGTACTTCTATCAATGTCTCCTACTACAGTTCAAATCTTGGTGTCACTGCCAACCAAACACAGGTAACCGAAGACCCTTGCTGCATCACAATGCCATAATTATGTAGGACATGCTGCTGTTAAAACAGCCGAGTTCATTTGCTGCTGAGGGTATACAGCAGTTGTTCCATGCTCCATGTTCCCCAGACATGGCCCCCAAGCCTTTTCCTTCAATATTCTATCTATCTATCTGTCTATCTATCTATCTATCTGTCTATCTATCTATCTGTCTATCTATCTATCTATCTATCTATCTGTCCCGTAGTCTGACGACCGTGGGGGCACCCTCAAAGACTCAACAACCAGTTCCCTCCATTCCTCTCTCTGTTCTGCCTTTCTCAGGGTTTTGTTGAGTTCTAGGCCTGTCCATTCACTGATGTTATCCTCCCAGCTCTTCCTTGGTCTGTCTCTTCTTCTTCCTCCTTGGACAGTGCCTTGTAAAACTGTCTTTGCAAGTCCTTTGGATCTTGTGACATGACCATACCATTTAAGTTTACGCTTTTTCACGATCGTTAGAAGACCCTGACTGCAGATTTGGAGAGAAGAATACAGGCGGTGGAGATGAGATGCTTTCGGAGACTCCTTCAATATTAACATGTCAAAAACACCCACTGTCGTGAGAGTCCAGACAATGCTGTTGGAGCCATCATGAAGACTGTCGAGGGTACCAGCCGCCATGGCGCAGTGGTTAGCGCCATGGGTTACGGACTAGAAGGTCGCGGGTTCGATTCTCATAAGTCATAGGGATTTTTCGGACTCCGGCCAGCTCCTACCCAGAGTGAGTGTGCTGTGGGTTCAGTGGAAAGACTGGGACCACAGAGTCGAGCTTCATCCACTTAACGGATGCGAGTTTGAGAGTGTTGCTCAAATTACCTGACCAACTCTGCAGGTGTCTGTATCTCTCGGGCCCGGTTGAAGCCGGGGAAATATTATGATAGTAAGCGTAGAGTACAACCCTGTCAAGTAGTCTCAAAGCACATGTGCTTCCACAGCAGCATCATTACGTCATCCTCATTGTCATAGATCATCATGCAATATAAAAATAAATTGCCTCTGATTCCTTGGTCCCAGTTGCTCTGGTCTCATCGTGACCTCAGATTTGGTTTGCCCATACACTTCTGTGCCTGTGGTGAGTTTGTGTCAAAGCCTTAAGGTGTGCAGGTTTGCGGGGGATGGTCATTGGAGGGACGTTGTGGTGGTTGCCACCTCGGGTGGGCAACTCACTCAGTCTGGCTCCGCGACTGAGCTAATTCTGACGGTAGTAGGGGGCTTAGTAGGTGGTGCCATGCGTATGTTAGCTCACAACAGGCACCACTGAGAACTACCAAAGTGACCCAGCAGCAGTGCAGGGCCCCTCTGGCTGGTGGCCCCATGGCAGCCTGATAGTGATTGGCTCCCTGTGGACTTGTGACCCTGAGGATGAGACATAACAAATCTGGGTTTGACTGTGGCGGGGAGATTGGAATGAGCAGCGTGGAAACAGCAGGATGGGAGAGATCACAGAAGATGAGGCAGCAAAAAAAAAAAAGACTGTCAAGAGTATTTACACAAACGTGTGGGCTAATGTTTTCCTGTGGTGGTTTCATCAAATGTCAGAGTACACTGCAGCTCGTGGTGCATAGGTAGAGAAACAACCATGATGAACACAAAGGACAAGGGCGTGGTTTCCGACCTCATACGAGTTTTTAAACCAGCACTTGCTGGGTCACATCATTTCTCTTTCAACCCCATTATTCCTCTTGGCCTCAAAATCACCCACTTGTCTGAAATGCATCAAATCAGACTTCACATTGTCCTAAACGCTGCCTCTGCACATTACTGCACAGCATGTCAACTCAGCACCTCTCAGCTGAGAGATCCAATCATGATTAGTGATCAATCATAACCCTGACCTGCACGCAACATTTCCAAGAAGTGGTCTCCACTGCTCCTGCTCTCACTCGGACATGCGTAATTGTTGCTGCTGCTGAAGCTCCAAGTTTTAGCAGAGAGAGCAATGGCTTGGTTTGTCTCGTTTTCTTTCTCCCTACATTTCCGAATTCCTGGCTTCTGCCATTTCCTTGCTGCTCTGATGCACACGAGCAGAAGTTGCGTGTTACAGGATAGGAAGTGTAGACAGCAGGTGTGCAAGGGCTATTGGAGAAACAGCAATCCTTTGAACTCAGCTGGCCCCACCTCGTCCCCCACACCCCAGAACAAATTTAGAATTGCTGGCCCCCACACCCCAGAACAAAGTCAGAATTGCTGGCCCCTACCTTGTCCCCCACACCCCAGAACAGTCTTTTCAGTCTGCCTATCGTGCCAACCACAGCACCGAGACCACCCTAGTCCACACCTTAAACACGCTTCTGACTCAGGAAAAATATTCCTTCTCACTCTCCTTGACTTGTCTGCAGCCTTTGACACTATAGACCACTCAATTAATGAATAATAATAATAATAATGTATGGAATTTATATAGTGCTGAATCTTGTAAAGCAACAAATCAAAGCGCTCAAATTCTTCAGCAATTCTTCTCTACCGTCTCCAAAACACGTTTGGTATTAAATACACAGCCCTCACCTGGTGCAGTTCATACCTTACAGACCGATTCCACACAGTTACAGTAAATAAGATTCAATCAGCACCTGCCAAACTGGAATGTGGAGTCCCACAGGGGTCAGTTCTCGGCCCTGTTCTTTTCACTCTCTACACTGCCCCACTTTCACATAATTATAATAAACCGTCATCAAATCAGCCATCATTTTTATGCAGACGACTCTCAGATTCTTAGCAGTGAAACTCCCGAAAATCTGCCTTCTCTCTTGACAAATATGTCCTGCTGCCTTCAAGATATCCAAAAAATTGGATGATAGAGAACAAGTTACAACTAAATGCAGATAAAACCGAAGCCATGCTTATAGGGACCAAACACAAACTCTCTTCCATAACAACAGCTTCAATAGAATTCGACAATACGTCTGTCCCTCTATCCACTGTAGTGAAATATCTAGGGGTAGTTATCGATAACACACTCTCCATGCAAAAATTCATCACCCAAACCTGCCAGTCGTGCTGCTATCAATTACGGCGCATTAGTGCAGTTCGAAAGTATCTGTCCACTGATGCAACATCCAAACTAGTCACATCTCTCATTCTCTCACGTCTGGACTATTGCAATTCTCTTCTGGCTGGTCTGCCAGCATCATCTATCCACCCTCTTCAACGTATACAAAACTCTGCAGCTCGACTAGTCCTCAGAAAGAAAAATTCTGAGCACATTACTCCTCTCTTGCGATCTCTTCACTGGCTGCCTGTGCCACAGAGGGTAAACTATAAGATCTGTACCCTCTGTTACAAAAGTCTCCACAAAACAGCACCTGCCTACCTCTGTGAATGTCTTCACTTGTACACTCCTTCTCGTTCCCTCCGCTCTGCTGCAGATACCTTGTGCTTAAGAATACCTAGATTCAACCAGTCCACTGTTGGCCGTCGCTCTTTCTCTGTTTCTGGTCCAGTGATCTGGAACGACCTCCCTCTCTCCCTTCGTCAAAAGCCTACTTATGATGCTTTTAAATCCAGCCTAAAGACGCATTTATTTCAAACCTAAGATTCTCCCCTCTTGTTTCATCGTATTTCTGTCCCTGCCCTCAATAACCAACCCCCCCCCCCCCCCCCCCTCGCCTGCCCGAGTGTACAACCTTTGTGTGTGTGTGGGGGGGGGGGGGGGGGGGGGGGGGTGCGTGCGTGTGTTTACATTTGTATTTGTAAAAAAACTGTTAATTTGTTGCATGTGTCTTTACATTTGAATTTGTAAAAATCTATTAATTGTAACTGGCTGCATGTGAAAGACTAGGATGAATAAGAGCGATTTGATTTGTTTTTTGCAAGATATAGCGCTGTATAAATTCCATGTATTATTATTATTATTAGAACAAATTTAGAAGTGGGACCCCACAACAAAGTAAAGTCCCACAATTGCTCCCAACCACAAGTAAGATATGCAGCCCAACCTTCCCCCACAACAAATCAGAAATGAATATCGCCCGCACAACCAAATTGCTCCCCACAACTCCCAGAAAAGAAGAAACGGCTGAGCTGCAAACACTCTCTTCGAATCAAACACTCAGAATGGCCTAGGTCCCCAATCCCTATGAGAAAATGATGTTGGCCCTAAGTCTGCCAACATGCCCAGCACACCAATTGCATAAAAATTGATGACCCCCTTGTCCCAGAGAGAGAAAGTGTAAGAAAGGAAGACATTGAAATCACTGTTCTCTACAATCAACACAGAAAGAACTAAAGTGTGTCCTAGGGTTGAAAATGGGTTTTGTTCTTAAGTGTTGACTATACATGCTAACTGCATCTTTGATGAAAAAATTTGTAAGATGAGAGAAGATGTTGAGTACCACGAGTTTGACTCACTTCCTACGAATGTACGGAAGTAACCAAAGTGCACTGGGAGGTTGCTGACGGATTTTTCTTGCAGCTTAATTCTTTACTTGTTTTTACACTGCACAGTGCATGGAGATAACTCTAATACTTGGGAAGTTCATTTTTCTACGAGTATGGCTGCCCTGGAAATTGTAAGCTGGTCAGTCATGCAGTTCAAGAATTTGACCAATCAGAGAGTGGTCCTGGTCATGGCATCCACTGGACCTGGATGGGAGACCCTGTCCATGTAACATTCGGTACCTACCATCTCCCTCGCTGTCCAGCCTACATGAAGACCCCTCAAATTTGTTCAGATGGTCAAGAGTTAATGAACTGTGTGACCAATCAGGGAGGAGGGTGCCGAGGGGTCAGGGCATCACGCTGATGGCCTGGTTGGATGAGCCACCCTGTCTCCTGGTGGTAACATCAGTACCGACGCCATCCCCCCCCCCCCCCCCCCCCCCCAAATTTTCAGATGAGACTATAAACTTATGTCCTATGTGCAAATGCGTGTGGAACATCTTGTGTGCATGTTAAAACTCAATCTGCCTTTCTGATGCTTTTCTGATGTCAATCTTTCTCTGTCTTTCTGATTCTTAAGTGAACAGATGTAAGCATGTGTGTGTGTGTGAATTTGAGTGTTTAAAAATGTGCATGAATATGTGTACGTATGCACACGTGTGTGTGTTCATGCAAGCATACAATACAATAAAAAAAAAAGTGCACAACCAAACACATGCCCAAACACACACACAACTTCTTGCATATATGCTAAAACCTGTTCTGCCTTTCAAAAGAGTATGCCATATTGTGCCAGTGGGAACAGATGACAAAATTTACACACCATGCACATGGGAACTGAATTTTTTTTTTTAAAAAGCACATAAGTACTTAATTCGCTATCCTCAAAATAAAATAATAAATAAAATAAGATAAAGCAGAATAAAATAAAACAAAATAAAGTAAAATCAAGTCACACACACACACTCTGAGTTTCAGATAATAAATGCTGGTTTATTCACATTAGCCTGGTCGAATTGGATGCCAAGGTCACAGCAGTCAATCACTGAACCAATCAAATGGATGGAAACAAAACATGACATCATATGTGACTTTGATTCGACCAATCACATGACTGGAAACAAAACATGGACCTCACATGACTTGATTTAAACCAATCACATCACTGGAAACAAAACATGGACTACACATAACTTTGATTCAGGCAAGTACACAGAATAAAAGCAAATAGCTCTGATTCAACCAATCACATGCATGTAAACAAAAACAAGACATACGATTTGCTTCATCCAAACAACAAAACATACAAGACTTCATTCAACCAATAACACTGCAGGAAACAAAACCTGAAACACATGTGACTTATTTCAACTAATCACAGGGAGGGACACAACATCACACCAACGAAAATAAATGCAGAACACAAATAACTTGATTCAACCAATCACATCAAAAGAAACATGACATGGTACACTCAGAACAACTCAACCAATCCTGTGAATGAAACCAAACATAACAGCAATCAACCAATCCAAGCACAAATAAAACCATGTAACACACATAATTCAAAACACAAAAAGCACTCTGGCACATTGACAGAGCCAGCCATTGACCAATCCATAATCACAGTCAGCGAGAGAGAGAGAGTGGTTCTAAGAAATGACACAAAAGGTGTGGTTACTCAGCTAAACAAACAAATCAAAAAGAAAGAAGAGACAAAAAAGGTAACTATAAAAACAAGTTCTCATCATCTCTATGTCACTGAAGGCGACCACCTCCACCAACCAAGGAAGAAATGTGAGCAGACTTCAGCATAACACCCTGATCAGTGTGACTCCACTCTTGTTGAAGTGCATGATGCTGCCATCACTTTCTGGCTGTTGCATTCTAGCTGTACTGAAGTAGGTATGTTCTGGGCCAGAAGACAGAAAGTGTAGGGAGAGGCGGACCACAGCATGAGGTCTTCAGACAAGGGGCCGGCCCTCTTCCTGAGGTTTTGCCCCTCACTTTTCACAGTCCAGGACCGTGAACCTTTCCAACAGCCAGACCATGCTACTAGCCAGTCAGTTAGTATTGTTTCCAGTCCAGGACCGTGAACCTTTCCAACAGCCAGACCGCGCTACTAGCCAGTTAGTTAGTATTGTTTCCCAAACGTTCTGTTTATTGATGAAGGGTGGGTCTATTCCCTGGGCAAGCAGCTCAGTGGTCACGGCACTCACTCTCCCCAGGCCAAGGTTCAGCAGTGCTGAGAGCCTGGCTACCTCTTGGATGGGTGACCCCTTCATGCACCTTGCCTTCAGTACAGTCCCCCAGTTTACCCGGCTGTAAATGAGTACCAGCCCTCTTCAGGGACAGGGAAGGTAAAGCAACGAGGGAGAGGTGATGGGTGCCACTGCCCTCAATAGGCTGGCCCCTGGAGAGACCAGTCACTGACACCTCACTCACTCACTCCCCAACGACTGTGCACATAGGTTACGGGAATATCTTTTCCTTTTACTCGTTAGATTTCTTTTACATGCATGCATAAAAACAAGTTGCATATGGAAACTGTACAATTATGTGGAAACAATACATTTAAGCATATGGCAAAAAAGACATCCACAGAATACCCAACACATTCAGGGGGAACAACTCCAGACTCCCAGACAGCGCCAACTGACTAGAAGCCGGGTTTCTTTCATTTATCTGTTATCAATCTCAGTCAGGTACATTATAATGTATCAGTCAGATAAGAAATTCAAGAGGGTTTTTTTTCTGATTTGTTTTAAAATCTGAAACAAAGTAAAAATAGCTTAGGTTTTCACTTTCACATTTCTGTTCTTGAGCAAACTAACGGAAAGCTACCTGATGGCCGCTTGTGCTCACAACACTCTGAGGGTCACGGTAGTAACTGAAGTGGAAAAGAAATTGGGGGAAGATGGGATTGATTCTTCTACTCCTGGTTACAGTATCTTTTGTGTTTGTCTCTCCCTTCTCCATCATAGTACAGGATGATTCTACAGATAGAAAATGTCAGATACAATTTCATTTCTTGACCTCAGATCCTACTAAACACAAAACATACATATGGTTTCCTTTATCCAGCTTAAAATGCACAACAGGACCTCCCATGGCGATCCAAAATTGCTGTTTCTTGTCAAATCTGTGAAACGATTCATAGGAAAGAACACAATCATAATGACAATAATTGACAAGACATTTTGTCTATAGCTTCTTTTCTTCAGTCAATAACAGACAAATCATACTGAGAACTTGCAGCTCTGATTTCATCTCTCTCCTTGCAATGATAGTGATCATACTATAGAACACTTATCAATGTCAACAAATTCAAGTTGAATGAACGAGATTTTCAACTTCTCTAGTACAAGGATGAACTTTCAACATCTATTTTCCTTTCAGCAGAAATGACATCCTAACAGACATGGATGGATTCAAATTCTAATGTTCATTTCCTTTGGGTTTATGAAGCTAAAGGTTACAAAAATCATTAGATACAAAATAAAGACCTGAAAGAGCTAAAACTCCATGAGCATATGCTTCAGATTTTTGTGTTGACCCTCAAACTGGCCTCTAAAACAACCATTAAATCAATGGTTTAGCAGTATCATTATATTAAACTTTTTTTTTCAAATCTAAAAGCCAACAAAATCTGTTTTTTGTGTGTGTTTGTGATCACTGCTATTTTGACACTTTACACACACCGGATTAAAAACAAATTCACAATAAAAACAAAGTCATTCATCATTTGTTCATAATTCAGTATTAAGCTGGACTTAGTTGGGCGTATTTTGGCACAGACAAAAAAAGAGCGAAACCCTGGCAACGAACGCCAGAGAAACAGGAAAGAGCCAACAGGGTCCTCACCCCTGAACATGGCGCTTCAACCAGGCCAGCCACACACACACACACAACACACACACACACACACACACACACACACACACACAAACAAACCCTGGGCCCAACAGTCATCACGAGATAAACACTTACTACAACACAATCTACTCTGGGCTAAAAGCACTGAATGCAATGTACTGAATCAAACTACAGAAGACCTGAACTTGTTCTTCCTCAGCTGTGTTCTAGCTTGAACCCAACACCAAGTACCATCAAGCAGGGATGCATGCACACAGAAAGAAGTGAGGGTTTGAAACAGGTTAGCCAACACAGGACACAGCAGCACAGCAATAAATGTTGCTCATAGTAAAGAGAGTCAGGTACCTCTACAACACAGAGAGGGAGAGAGAGAGAGAGAGAGAGAGAAGAGAGAGAGAGAGAGAGAGAGAGAGAGAGAGAAGAGAGAGAGAGAGAGAGAGAGAGAGAGAGAGAGAAAGGGGCCACTCATAAGGCCAAACTGATCAATACAATGAGACTGGAAACAGACTTAAACTTAGAAAATGAGACAAACGCCAAAATGTAAAGACAGATTCTGACTATGTGTACAATCAAAACAGTCTGAACGGAGGGGTCAAGATGTCTAACACAGAGGATATGCCAGATGAACACCCACAAAAATGTAGATATATAGAGATAGATATTTATATAGATATAGATATAGTCTTGCTGATTAAAAATAGCTGTCAAAGAAATAAAACACTAGAGAGCCGTTTGCCACAGGAGGGAAACAACATTCAAAGTCCTTTCTGGCATTACCCCCACCCCCACCAAAATCCCCCCCCCCCCCCAACACTCCCTTTTCCATTCCATTCATACGCTCCTCCTTGCTTTCTCCTCTAGTCCAACTCTCCTCCTTCCCCTTCTTGCCAAGAGAGGCAATGTCTTGTTCTTCAATCCTTCCTCTCTCTCTCTCCCTCTCTCTCAGCTACTCACTGCACTCTGTCCCTCCCTTCCTCTCTCTCCCTCTCTCTCAGCTACTCGCTCCGTCCCTCCCTTCCTCTCTCTCCCTCTCTCTCAGCTACTCACTGCACTCCGTCCCTCCCTTCCTCTTTCCCTCATGCACACACACACACTTTAATAGTATTCTGTCCTGGACTAATACTGGACATCATTTATATTGTATATTACATTCTTTCTATACATGCAATTTGTGCAGATCCACTGCTGTTTGTGTACACTTTCAATGTAACCAGCACTTGATACGTAGAGAGAGGGGAGGTGTGGAATAATATTTTATGATTTTAAAACACGTGTTGCTATTACTCGGCTACAACCTTAATTTACATACTTGGAGCCTGAAACAACTTAACAATAATACACAAACACCTCTAATTTCTTTTTCTTTTTTTAAATACTGAGGGATAAGAGTTGTTCTCAATCAGCTCTTTGAATCATGGTTTTGATGACTTCAACAGCTGCTGTTCATTGTGTCATGACTTTCTCTCTTCTCTGTGCATAGCAAGGGAGTGCAGCGTTCAGAACTCTGGTCTCTCAGAACACAAACATGAGCGCAGCGCAGCGCAGCGCAGCAGATGATTTGTTGCATCCTTCACAAGTCACTGAGCAGAGCTTGTCCCCCAAAGTTTTTCCTTTATAGAACAATAATTTTACATAAAACAATGACAAGAAAAGCCATTTCAAACAGACATTCCACACAGAGAACATAGATCTAGAAAATTCATCGACCACAATAAATAAATTTTTAAAAACTCAAACAAGACAGAAAAAATAAAACCTATGAAATAAGAGCAAGCCATTTTTAAGGGAACACGAAACGCCGGGTGTTTTACATCCAAACCAGTTTTCAGTGCCAGCTACAGTCATGTTTTGGCCAGTTATCCGTTATCACTGTTGTTTAGAACACCGCCAACCTCAAGGGCCACATTTGAAACTCATGACACACACACACACACAAACTGCATCAAACAAACAAAGACATAAACAAAAGGAAAAAAGTAAAGAAAGAAGAGAAAAAGAAAAGAAAGAGAAAGAGAGAAAACAGAACAAAAAATATGTGGAGCCTATCATCAAAAACCACAGAAAAACAAACAAACCTGAATGCTAATGATAAACAGAGAGAATAAACAAATGGATAACACCCTGCATATAATGCAACATTTTTTTTTAAAAAGTAGTTCACATGTTCTTGGCACCAAACTAATGTTGCAATGAAAGTATCAATACATTATTTTTGTGGATTATGTTATGACAAAATTCAGGTGGATGAATTATCAATGAGACAGAACAAAAAGTAAAGTAATGGAAGAAATCGAGAAAAATCTCAGTCATAAAAAAGCCACTGTTACAAAAGAATACACTCAAAGACACAGGCTCTAAAATGAACTCTTCCAGCAGAGCGCATTAAAGATTGCAAAAAGAGAAAAAGTTTTAGTAAACAAACTTTTTTAAAAAGTTACCAACAAGATAATTGCAAAAGGACATTTCTAATGGAGTTTACTATGAGGATACTTTAAATACTAAATGAGCCTACCTAAAAAAAAGAAATATTTTCAAACAAAATCTCAGACTGACAACATTGCATGCATGAATCCGCAGCATGTGTTCAGCGGATTGCCAGCGCTTTGATTTGTTGCTTTACAAAATTCAGCACTATATAAATTCCATACATTATTATTATTATTCACAGCATTTCATTTCAGTTGCAGAAACCACAGCTGGGCTGGACTGGAAATCACCACACACACCGCCTCTCCAACTCTTCAGGTCATAACCACAAATTGCACAATCATCTTGCCTCCTTCCCATTCTCAGCATCAAAATCGATACACACGTGATTTTAAAAGCTACACAGACGTGTTGATAACGTTAAAACAATTTGATGATACATTAAAAATACAGAGTCTATATACACTTTGATAATAGAGCGTATCTGACACCAGTGAGCTGTGTTTACATTGTCCAAAACTGAAGAATACAAATTTGTTGAAGCATGTGTGAAGGAATCTAATGCACAGCACTCAATTCATAAAGAGCATTTCCCACAATTCAGTCACATTGTTACAGATTTCGTAGAATCACACATTGCATAGAATTGACTTTCACTCACTCACACACATGCGTGCATCAACACACACACAGACATATCTGCAAGCTGACACACATTTCATGTTCTTCATAGCCTTGCCAACTATAAAGGCCATGTTGCATGTGTGCACACGCACACACACACATACATGCAAATGCATTTATTCACACACACACACATGATCCATACACACACACTTACACATCATACACAACAAATGCATTTATTCACACACACACGTTGATCCAATCACATACACACTCATACACACACAAATGCATTTATTCACACACACACGTTGATCCAATCACATACACACTCATACACACACAAATGCATTTATTCACACACACACGTTGATCCAATCACATACACACTCATACACACACAAATGCATTTATTCACACATACATTGACCCACACACATGCACATAGTCACACAGTACAGACACACATCCCTCCTCTCTGACCCTCCCCATAACCCCCCCCCCCACACCACACAACCCACACACACACACACCAACACACACACACACAAAACTACACACACCACAATCTCTCTCTCTCTCTCTCTCTCTCTCTCTCTCTCTCTCTCTCTCTCTCTCTCTCATCTCTCTCTCTCTCTCTCCACACACACACACACACAAACACACCACACCACAATCTCTCTCTCTCTCTCTCTCCTCTCTCTCTCTCTCTCCACACACACACACACACACACACACACACACACCACACACACCACACACCACACCTAGCGTCTAATATCACTAAAAGTGAACAGACGTAAAATTGAAGTCAACAACACAACAACACACACCAACACACACACCAACACACACGCTGCCCCATCAGGCCAGGGCCCCACAGCCCGTCAGCTGCAGTCTCTGCAGACGGTGCCAGTGAGCCGTGTCCTGACTCAGGTCCAGCTCTCGCAGGCGGATGTACACGGCGCCCAGCAAGTTGTTCTCCTTCAGCACGTCGTGGTCCCACACAGACACCTGCAGCGTTCGGTGTCGAACCTCCCCTTCCTTCATGCGGTACTGCAACTGGGGGTGTCAGCAGACCGTTATCTCCTGCTGGGGAGGTGGGGGTCAGAGTGTGTGGTGTGCTGTGGTGTGGTGTTGTGGTGCAATGCTTCACTTTGCATTGCATTGCATTGTCATTTTTGTGGCATTTTATTAAAACTCTCTGTGGAGGATCGTGGAAGAAGCAGGCATGTGTCGTGTTGTGTGGTGTACCCCACACATCAAAGTGTGGTCCCCTAGCTGGTCAGTGTATTCCCCTTACAGCCACACATCAAAGTGGTCCCCCTAGCTGGTCAGTGTATTCCCCCTTACAGCCACACATCAAAGTGTGGTCCCCCTAGCTGGTCAGTGTATTCCCCCTTACAGCCACACATCAAAGTGGTCCCCCTAGCTGGTCAGTGTATTCCCCCTTACAGCCACACATCAAAGTGTGGTCCCCTAGCTGGTCAGTGTATTCCCCCTTACACATCAAAGTGTGGTCCCCCTAGCTGGTCAGTGTATTCCCCTTACAGCCACACATCAAAGTGGTCCCCCTAGCTGGTCAGTGTATTCCCCTTACAGCCACACATCAAAGTGTGGTCCCCTAGCTGGTCAGTGTATTCCCCCTTACACATCAAAGTGTGGTCCCCTAGCTGGTCAGTGTATTCCCCCTTACAGCCACACATCAAAGTGGTCCCCCTAGCTGGTCAGTGTATTCCCCCTTACAGCCACACATCAAAGTGTGGTCCCCTAGCTGGTCAGTGTATTCCCCCTTACACATCAAAGTGTGGTCCCCTAGCTGGTCAGTGTATTCCCCCTTACAGCCACACATCAAAGTGTGGTCCCCTAGCTGGTCAGTGTATTCCCCCTTACACATCAAAGTGTGGTCCCCTAGCTGGTCAGTGTATTCCCCTTACAGCCACACATCAAAGTGTGGTCCCCCTAGCTGGTCAGTGTATTCCCCCTTACACATCAAAGTGGTCCCCTAGCTGGTCAGTGTATTCCCCCTTACACATCAAAGTGTGGTCCCCTAGCTGGTCAGTGTATTCCCCCTTACAGCCACACATCAAAGTGTGGTCCCCTAGCTGGTCAGTGTATTCCCCTTACAGCCACACATCAAAGTGTGGTCCCCCTAGCTGGTCAGTGTATTCCCCCTTACAGCCACACATCAAAGTGGTCCCCTAGCTGGTCAGTGTATTCCCCCTTACACATCAAAGTGTGGTCCCCCTAGCTGGTCAGTGTATTCCCCCTTACAGCCACACATCAAAGTGTGGTCCCCTAGCTGGTCAGTGTATTCCCCCTTACACATCAAAGTGGTCCCCTAGCTGGTCAGTGTATTCCCCCTTACAGCCACACATCAAAGTGTGGTCCCCCTAGCTGGTCAGTGTATTCCCTTTACACATCAAAGTGTGGTCCCCTAGCTGGTCAGTGTATTCCCCCTTACAGCCACACATCAAAGTGTGGTCCCCCTAGCTGGTCAGTGTATTCCCCCTTACAGCCACACATCAAAGTGTGGTCCCCCTAGCTGGTCAGTGTATTCCCCTTACAGCCACACATCAAAGTGTGGTCCCCTAGCTGGTCAGTGTATTCCCCCTTACAGCCACACATCAAAGTGTGGTCCCCTAGCTGGTCAGTGTATTCCCCCTTACACATCAAAGTGTGGTCCCCTAGCTGGTCAGTGTATTCCCCCTTACACATCAAAGTGTGGTCCCCTAGCTGGTCAGTGTATTCCCCTTACAGCCACACATCAAAGTGTGGTCCCCTAGCTGGTCAGTGTATTCCCCCTTACAGCCACACATCAAAGTGTGGTCCCCCTAGCTGGTCAGTGTATTCCCCCTTACACATCAAAGTGTGGTCCCCCTAGCTGGTCAGTGTATTCCCCTTACAGCCACACATCAAAGTGTGGTCCCCTAGCTGGTCAGTGTATTCCCCCTTACACATCAAAGTGTGGTCCCCCTAGCTGGTCAGTGTATTCCCCCTTACAGCCACACATCAAAGTGTGGTCCCCCTAGCTGGTCAGTGTATTCCCCCTTACAGCCACACATCAAAGTGTGGTCCCCCTAGCTGGTCAGTGTATTCCCCCTTACACATCAAAGTGTGGTCCCCTAGCTGGTCAGTGTATTCCCCTTACAGCCACACATCAAAGTGTGGTCCCCTAGCTGGTCAGTGTATTCCCCTTACACATCAAAGTGTGGTCCCCTAGCTGGTCAGTGTATTCCCCTTACAGCCACACATCAAAGTGTGGTCCCCTAGCTGGTCAGTGTATTCCCCCTTACAGCCACACATCAAAGTGGTCCCCTAGCTGGTCAGTGTATTCCCCCTTACAGCCACACATCAAAGTGGTCCCCTAGCTGGTCAGTGTATTCCCCCTTACACATCAAAGTGTGGTCCCCCTAGCTGGTCAGTGTATTCCCCCTTACAGCCACACATCAAAGTGTGGTCCCCTAGCTGGTCAGTGTATTCCCCCTTACACATCAAAGTGTGGTCCCCCTAGCTGGTCAGTGTATTCCCCTTACAGCCACACATCAAAGTGTGGTCCCTAGCTGGTCAGTGTATTCCCCTTACAGCCACACATCAAAGTGTGGCCCTAGCTGGTCAGTGTATTCCCCCTTACAGCCAACCTCTGAAGTTGACATGCTGATGTGCCTGCATCTTTTTTTTCTGCTAAAAATGTTCGTGTTACCCACACCAACAGTCA
>CM054158.1:53688230-53715730 GCA_028751875.1 Rapana venosa | reverse complement strand
CACAGACACACACAGACACAGACACACCATACACACACACCACAGACACACACACACACAGACACACAACACACAGACACTACACAACAGACACACACACACACACACAGAGGACACACAGACACAGACACACACACACACAGACAACAACAGAACATAACAACATCACACACACACACACATCACACACACAGCTACACAACAATGACAACACAAACACGACACACACAGACACACAGACCAACAGAACACACACACGCAGCAACACTAGACAACCACTCACACAACAGGACACAACCACATCACACACAACACCATCACACAACAACACAGACACACACAGACACAGACACACACACACACAGACACACACAGAGACACTACAAGACACACAGGACACACACACACACAGACACACACACACACACACAGACACACACACACACACACAGAGCACACACAGACACACACACACACATATATAATATATACTATATTTATATATGATAACACCAAATATCTCGTCGCTGGTGAAGCTCAGTGCTCTAATAATAATAATAATAATAATGTATGGAATTTATATAGCGCTGAATCTTGTAAAGCAACAAATCAAAGCGCTCAGATTTTATTTCATACCACTTTAAGTCACGGCAGATTTCTCTCCGTGAAATTCGGGTGCTCTCCCCGGGGAGAGCGGGAGAACGCAGTCGCCACTTAGCGCTGCGCCACCCTTTCACCCTTTTTGTTTTTTTCTTCTTTTTTTTCGCAGCTGTATTTTGTTTCCCTATCTAGAGTGGCTTTTTTCTAAGAATTTGTGCCAGGGACAACTCTCTTGTTGCCGTGGGGTTTTTTACGTGCGCTAAATAATTACGTGTACACACGGGACTCGGTTTATCGTTCATCCGAAGACTAGCGCCCAGACCACCACTCATGGTCTAAGGTATAGGGGGAAAAAATGTCCGGTCCAAACGGGGTACGAACCGCCGCACACTTCAGACCCGGACTTTTCGCTTTCTAGACAGGCGCGTTACCTCTAGACCACCGATCCACCGATCTACCCAAGTATGTCAAGAAAACAAAAATCCCACACACGCAAGCAAAAAAAACCAGACAAGAAAACCAACAACAACAACAGCAACAACAACAAAACCCAACAACACTAAGACTGAGCAAAGCTGACAGGAAGGCAGGGAGAAATGAGAGCAGAGAGGAGAGTGCAGAATCAGCGCAGAACTCACCACTTCGTTGAAAGTGGGGTGGACGGAGCTCTTGACCGTCTTGGTCTTGCGCTTGGTCAGTTTGTCTGGGTCAGGCAGCAGGTAGGTCTTCACGTAGGGGCTGGGCAGCTCCGCACTGCGGGCCTGGAGACAGGTAGATACAGGTAGATACAGGTAGGTAGGTAGGTAGGTAGATACAGGTAGATAGGTAGGTAGGTAGGTAGGTAGGTAGGTAGGTAGATAGGTAGGTAGGTAGATAGGTAGGTAGGTAGATAGGTAGGTAGATAGGTAGGTAGATAGGTAGGTAGGTGGGTAGGGTAGTTAGGTGGGTAGATGGGAATTAGGTAGGTAGATAGGTTAGGCAGGAAGGTGGGAAGGAAAGGTGGTAGATAGGTAGGTAGGTAGGTGGGAAGGTAGGTAGGTAGATTGGGGGTTAAGGTGGGGTTTTTAATTTCCCGGGTTTTTTTAGGGGGTTGGGTTTAGGTTTTTTTATTTTTTTTTTGGGTTTATTTTTTTGAAGGTGTGGGTACATTGGGTAGTAGGAAGTTGGGTTAGGTGGTGGGTAGATAGGAAGGTAGGGTAGATAGGTGGGGGTTTAAGAAAAGGTAGTAGGTAGGTGGGTAGTGGGTTTGGGTAGGTAGATAGGTAGGAAGGTGGGTGGGGTAGGTAGGTGGGTAGGTGGGTTGGGTAGGTAGGTGGTGGTGGGTAGGTAGGTGGGGAGGTAGGAAATGGTAGGGTAGGTGATAGGTGGTAGGTAGGTGGGTTTAAGGTAGGTGAAAAAAAATGGGTTTGTTTATAAGTTTAAAATGGAATTTGGAGGGGTTTTGGATAGGTGTGGTGGTGGTGTGTGTTGGTGGTTGGAGTGGGGGTGTGGTGGTGTTGGTATTTTGTTGGTGGTGGTGTGTAGGTGGTGTGGTATTTTGGGGTGGTGGTGGTGATGGTGGTTTTTTTTTGGAATGGTGATGGAGGTGTGGTGGAAGGTGGTGGAGTGGAATTTGGTGGTGGGTGTGGTGGTGTGGAAGTGGTTATGGTAGGTGGGTTTTGATGGGGGGAAAAGGGGGGGGGGGGGGGGGTTTTTTTGTAGGGGTTTTTTGGGTTTTTTTGGTTATTAAAATAGGGGGGGGGAGGGGGGGAGGAATTTTTTTAAAATATTAATAATAAAATAATAATAAAATAAAAATAATAATAATAATGGTATTGGATTTATATGGTTGGGGGTTTGAAAAGGAAAAATAAGGTAGATTTAATTTAGGTTTAAAGGTAGGCGGGGTTTTAAAAAATTGGGGTGGTTGGGAAAAGGAGGGGGGGAGGGTTAAAGGTTGGGATTTTTTTTTTATATTTTGGAATGGTAGGGGGTTTCCCTATGGTGGTTTTTTAAGATTTTGGAGGAAAATTTTTGGGGTAGGTGGGTTTTTAAAGTGGTTAAAAATATTTAGGGTAAAAGGGGATGGAAATGGTTATGGGGGATGGGGGGAAAATTGGGGGGGTTAAAGGTGGGGGAAAAGGTTTGGAAAAAGGTGGTAGAAGGAATTAAAAGGATTTTTTTTTTTCTTGGGGAAGGGGAATTGGAAGATAGGTGGAAGGTGGAAGGAATTTAAAAGGGGTGGGATGGGAATTTTTTAAAGGTAGGTCTTTAAAAATTTTCTACCAACAAAAAGTAAAATTCAGTTTAAAACCACCCCCAAAACAACAAAATTGGTGGATTTTTTTTTTTTTTTGTGGGGTTTTGGGTTTTTGGGAATGTTTTTGGTTTTGGGAAAAGGGGTTTGGATGTTTGGGGGTTGGGGGTTTGGAAAAACAGGGGCACATTTGGGTTGTTTGGGAAAGGGGTTTTGGGGGGTTGTTTGGGTTGTTTTGGGTTGGTTGTGTTTGGGGTTTGAGGGGGGGAAAACCCGGGGGGGGGGGGGGGGGGGGATTTTTTGGGGTTTTTTGTTCCCCTTGGTTTTTTTTAAAAGGGGCCAAAAAATAGGGGGGGAAAAATTTCCCTCCTATGAAAACCCCCAAATTAATAAAATTTTAAAAATAATTATTTAAAAATGTTGGAATTTTTTTTAGCCAGAAACTTAAAACCAAAAAACCTCGTTTAAAAAACCCATTTTTAATCCCGGCAGTTTCCCCATAAAATTTCCGGGTGATCTCCCCCGGGGAAAACGGGAGGAACCCGCCCAAAAGGCCTCCCCCTTTTTTTTTTCAGCCAACTGAATTTTGGGTTTCCCCCCAAAGGGGCTTTTTAAAATTTTGGGAAAGGGGACAATTCCTTGTTCCTTTGGGGTTCTTTTTTCCGAAAATTAATTCCCTTAAACACACCCACTCTACCAAAGATTACCCCAAAAACTTTTTAAATTTGGAGGGGGGAAGAAAAAGGCCCGGTTAAAACGGGGGAGCCGCCGCCCTTCAACCCGGATTTTTCGTTTTCAAAGGGCCTTACCTTCTTAACCCAACCCCCCCGGGAATTGTTTAACATAACCCAAAACCTTTTTTAAAGACGACTTTAAAATTCTACAAAAAAAAGGTTCAAAAGTTAAAATCACCACCCCCAAAAACCTTTTGAAATTCAAACCTTTAATCAAGGGGGGGGAAAATGGATGAAGCCCCGGGAAAACCCGGGGGCATTTAATCCCAACAGCACCCGGAAAATTTTTAAAACCCTTAAACCCCGGGAAATTTTCGGGGCCCCCAAATACCTTCCCTCTTTTAAAGAAAAAATGACTTCCCGGCAGGGAAGACCAACGACATCCGTTTTTTAAGCCCTCCATCCACTGGTTTCGGGCCCTTGCTTCCCGGGGGCCCATGTTTAAAACCCGGGTCCCCTGGTTTTTCCCCAAATGGACTTCCCTCTTTCCCCCAAAAACTCCTCCCCAAAACCCGCCCCCTCCCGGGCCCAACAGAATTGGCGGGGGGAAGCCCAAAAACCCCTGGAGGGAAAACCACAGAAAAACCCGGCTGAAAGGACCAACAGGGCAAACCGGGCCCGAAGCCAAAGGACATACCCCTGGCTGTTACGTGCTTCCCGGCAGGTTTGGGGGAAACTAAAACCCCTTTTTAACAACCACTAAATCCCCTGCGAAACAACGGGAAAAAAAAAATTTTTAAAGGAAAACGGGAAAATTTTAAACGAAATTTCCCTTTTTTTAATGAAAAAACCACAACAACCCCCCTTAAAAAAAAATTTTAAAATTTTAAAATAGGGGGAACCACTAAAAAAAACTTCCACCATAACCCCCACTCCCCTAAAAAACCCCAAACACAAATAAACTTAAACCAAAATATGCTAAAAACCCAAAAAATAAAATTGAAAACCAAAACCAATTCAAAAAATTAAACACCAAAAAAAAAATTTTGATATTAAAACGGGTCAAAAATGGGGAAGATTAAAAACGGGAACCATTCCCAAAATTTAACAACGAAAAAAGGAAAAATCAACTAATAAGGGAAAAAAACAACGTTTTCCCTTCCAGGGAAAAAACAAAAATTTTAAACCCCAAAAATATTGGTTGGTTGGAGTTTTTGGCCCGGGTATTCCAACCTTTTTCCAATTTTCTTTTGCCTTTAAAAAGGGGTTTCCTTTTCCCCCCGGCCCCCCTTCCCCCAAAAACGTTATAGGGGAAACTCTTGGGGGACAAAAAGGCCCTTCCTTTCTTAGGAAACCCCAGGGGTTTTAGGACGGAAAAGGGACTGGATTATTTCGCGGCCGGGGGCCAAGGGTGGGGGGGTTTCCCCCTTCCCGTCCGGGTTAGTCCCCCATTAGGCTTTGAAGAGGTTTAGTTTGTTTGGGAAAACCCTGTTCTTTTTTTCCCTTAATGGGGGTGGGGGTTTTGGGGAATGGGGAAAGATTTGCCTTTGGTTTTTTTCCCGGTATGACTTTTTTCTTTTTTTTTAAAAATGCCGGTTCCCTTTTGGGCGTTTAGCGCCAAGGGTTTTTTTCCCCCGGTCTTATCAAAAGGGTTTTGTGGCCCGTTTTTGGAAATTTTTTACCCAAGGTGGGGGGTTTTGCTGGGTGTTCCACAATTTACTTTATTTTTCTCGACCCCCCAACCCCCAAAATTTTTGGTCCACCTCCCCCAGTTTCCTAGAAATTTTTAAATTTTGCGTTTGTTTTTTCGTGGGCCCAAAATTTTAAATTTCCCCCCGGCCCAACCCCCCCCATTGTAAGGGTTCTAATCTTTTTTTAATTTTTTTTTTATTCATTTTTTTTTTGCCCCCAAATGGGTTTTGGTGAGGGGGAAGTCATGGGGGGTTTTCTCTCTCATAATGTTTTCCGAAAAAGTTTAAAAGGAAATGGGGGAAAACGGGCCTTCCTTGTCGGACCCCAATGTGGTTTTGAAGTGTCCCGCCCTGATTGTTAAAAGGACTCCCAATGTTTGGGCGGGGGTTTGTTATGTGCTTGAATGGTTTGCACTAGCCTTTTTCCTGCCAAACATTTGGGGACCTGCCCGGGCCCCTTCATCCCCAACTCTGTCGAAACCCTTTTTTGAAGTCGATGAAGTTTTTGGGAAAGGGGTCTCTCGGGAGGGGAAAGTTTTTTTACCATCAGGATGTGGATTTTTAAAAACTGTTCGATTTTTGCTCCTGCCTCCCCCTGAACCCAGTTTGTTCCTTTTGCAAGGGTTTTTTTGGCCTCCTTCTTGGGGTCATTCAAAAAAACTTTGAGCTTAAACTTGCTGGCGTGGCTGATGAGGTGATTGTTTATATTTTTGGGGCTTGGCGTAAATTCCCCTTTTGGGCAGGGGTATAAATGAGTGATTTTTGTCCTTCTGTTGGCCATGTTTTTTTTCCCCAAATCTTCGGGGACGATAGCTGTTTTTTGTGTGATGAATTTTTTCGCCACCATGCTTGGGAGCAGCTCTGCGGGTTTTGGTTGTTGCTCTGGGGACTTTCTACTGGTAAACTGCGGATGGCTTTTTTCCCCTTTTTCCTCATTTAAAAGTAATGGAAAGGGTATCTTGATGTTGTGCTTCCTCTTTTTTATTATGCTCTTGTCGGGTTTGGAAATTGGGGAACCCAAGGTTTAAATCCTTTTTCCCTAGTTAGTTCATGTCCCTCAAAAAATTACTAATGAATAACCCTGAAGTTTGCCCTGAAGAAAAATATCGTAGCTTTTACTTTGGGGTAAGCTCTTAGTTCCCCAGATTTTTCCCCTACGAAAAAATTTTTAAAACTGAAAATATGGGACAAAAAAACCTTTCTTCATCCCCCCTGCATTCTGGTACCCCCCCCCTTTAATAACGAAAATTTAAAAGTCCAGAAAAAATTCATTCTTTAAAAAAAAACCAAAAACACTTCTCCGGAATCATACACGATATTTTTTTCACGGGGCAGGTATATTTTAAGTTTTTTTCCCATTTTTTTCAGTGTGAAAATTTAATTGTTATCTTTCAACGGAAGTTAACCCTTCGAAAAGAAGTTTAAGAGTCACCAATAACAAAAATTCCCAAGAAAAAAACGATTTTTTTTGCCAGTTTTTCCCGCTGGATGTTCCCAAGCAACAGGGGGGTGATCTCCGAATTTTGGGTTCTTTCCTTTAAAATTTTAGTAAAGGGAAATTTGGGCTTGTTACTCGGTTCGAAATCCAAAATTTTGGGGGTTTAAAATGGCATCTTTATGCCAACCCCCCGGGAAAAATTTGGGGGGTTTCAAAACCGGTTGTGGCCCATAAAAGGCGGGGCTAGGTAAAAGTGGAAACTGAAGCCGGACAGACGGGGCAGACCCCATTGGCTTGGGTTTAAAGGGGACACAGACGGACGGGAAAGACAGTGGCTAGAGGGAAAGGGACCTGACGGACAGACGAGTGGCTAGAGTGAAGGGGGAACTGACAGACAGAAGCCCGTGGCTCGGTAAAGGGGGACACAGCCCGACAGAAAGCCAGGGGCCCAGGTGAAGGGCCCAGCCAGCCAGACAGCCCGCCAACAGACGAAGACAGTGGGGGAGGGGCTTTCCTGTCCCGGGGAGGAAGCACCCCCCACCAAAGACGACCCCGCAGCCCCCCGCAAAAGCCCCCCCCCCCCCAAACCACAAAAAATTTGGAAACTAAGCAACAAAACAAACAAAAAAACAAGACAACCCCCCAAAAACCAAAGGGGCCAACTAAAAAACCCCCAAAAAAACAAAAAAAAACCCCCATTGGAAAACTCCCCCCCCCCCAAAAAAACCAAAAACAACGGGGGGAAACCCTAAGACAACAAAAAAAACAAAAAAAACCCAAACAAAAACCCAAAAAACCCCCCAAGAAAGTGGGCACGGGCCCAGATCTGGAAAGGCCCACCCCCTGTGTCCCGGTTTGCCCAAGGCTTTGTATGCCCGAAAGTTGATCTCCCCTTGAATCCTGTGTTCCTTTAAAGGGGCGCCCGGGCACTGGGGAAATTTCTGAAAAACCCGTTGGGGGCAGTTTGGGTAAAACCCTTTGGGGGGGGGTTTTTCCAAAATATTTTTAACCAACCCAAATTGAAAGGGGGGAGATTTCTTAAAAAACCACCCAAAAGGGCCCAAATTTGGGAAAACCCCAAAAGATTATACCCCTTAAAAACGCCCACAGAGGGAAACCCTCTTCGTGCCCGTTAAAGGACAACATGCAATAAAACCCTTTAAATACAGGGTTGAAAATGAGACAGAAAGGGGAACACTGGGTCAGCCCTTCTAAATTTACAGAAAAACATTTGCCAATGAGTCATTTTAAAAAGTAAAATTGAAAATAAAAAAATAAGTCAATAAAAAAACCAAAAAGAAACAGGAAACTAGATTGTTTTAAAAAACACGCCCAACAAAAATTTTGGGACAGTGGGGGTTAAAAACAAAAGATAAAAATTTTTTTTTTTAAAAACCAGGAAAAAGATGGTAAATTGATTTAAACCCAAGGGAAACCTCCCCACTACGCGGGAAAACCCCCTTGCCCCCGTAAAGAAAAAGCAAAAAGCCCCGGTGGGGGGTCAGGGGGGTAAAGGGGGGAATGTGCTGACCTCGCATTTTGGAACTTTGGGGTTGGTTTTTTTGCCACGGCTCTTGCTCGTTCGAAACCCCAAGGGGGGGAAAAATGTTTTTCCCCCCAGGTCACATGCCCCACCAAGAAAAAAAAAAACGCCCCCAGACTTCGGACATTTTTTTCCCTTGTGACATCAAGTCCCTCTCTTCAAATTTTGGGAAAACCCCCGTCGGGCTGCAATCACACCTTTTTAAATTTTAGAAAACACCCCGTCGGAGCTGAATCACATCTATTCAAAATTTTAGAAAACTTTCCCGTCAGGTGAAATTTAAACACTCAAATTAAAAATTTTGAAAAAAAACTTCAGGGGCGGCAACCCACTCTTTTCTAATTTTGGGGAAAAAACCCCCACCGCCCAGAGCTGCAATCACCCTTATTCAAATTTTAAAAAAAAACCTTTGTCAGAGTGCAATCACACTCTATTTAATTTTAAAAAAAAAAACACTTTCAGAGCTGAAATCACCTCTATTTAATTTTAGAAAAAACCCCAAAGGTTTCAACACTCTCTTTCAAATTTTTTAAAAAAAACTCCCAAACAGAGTGCAATCACACTTATTCTAATTTTAGAAAAAAACCTTCAGAGTGCAATTTTTTTCCCCAAAAAGTTTGTTAAATTTTCTATTTTTTTAAAGGGGGTTTTATTCTTTCCCCCCCCAGAGTTGATGTTCACCTATGCGTTGCACGTTTTCCAACCGACAATCTTCAGGGCTTCCCCCGGGTTTTAAAAAACACTAACACCCCAAATTTCCCAATCCCCTTTCCCCCCCCCCACCGAAACAAGAGGCAAACTTTCACCCCACATTATGAAATTCCCCAAACACAACTAAAAAACCCCCCGGGGCAAAACCCCAAAAATGCATTTTTCAAGCCTGTTGAGGGGAATCTTCCCTTTGTACCTCAGATGGTAAAAACCCAAATTCCGGAAAATAGGTTTGAAGAACAATGAAAAAATTTTTTTTTTTAGGGGGTTATAGAAAAAGTTTAACAATAGTTTTTTTCCTCAGCCCCTGCGAAAAAAAAAAAAAAAACCCAAAAGAAAACAAAAAGGAATTAACGGAAATACATAGCATAAAGGGAATTTGATATAAGAAAAAAAAAATACAAAACTTTGATGTGACTTTTCATGCAAATTCACCCCAATCTAAATCTAGAAAAAGGAAAAGGGGGGACGGGGAGAGAGGGGAGAAAAGACGAGAGAGAGAGAGGAGGAGGGGAGAGGGGAAAAGAGAGAGAGGAAAAGAGAGGGAGGGGAGAAAAGAGGAGAAAATGCCCACCCAAAATTAAGTACAAAACTTAACCCCAGTGCCCCAAAAGCAGTGTTAGATGAAGAGTTTGAAAGCTGAAGATCAGAATGTAATAAAACCCAACAAAATGATAAATTTATGTCCCAGCACCCCCCAAAAAAGCTATTGTTTGGACTGTTTACTTAAAGGCCATGTCATCCCCCAACATCGCCACTATCGATAGCAGGAGCTCCACATGGGTCCCGGGGGCCCCCACTTTCTTGTCCCCATGGTTCTCCCATCCCCTTTTAGTCCCCCTTTCCCGGGCCCACTGATCTATCTCGTGATGTTGGAAAATGTAGGATGCTGGTGGTTGCTCTTTTTTTTTGCCCTAGCCTTCCCTTGTGGGATTTGTCTGGGGTGTTTCTGTTTGCTGCAGGGAGCCAACATATTCGTTTGCACTTACCCTTTCAGTTAACACGGAGTAGAACCCTGGTGGTTTTAAAAAGTGTCAAAAATACTAGAAAAAGTTGTTTTAAAACAGCTAAACAGTCACCTTCACCCAATGATCTCCTTCCCCTTTTCTTTTGGGCCTATGCCCCAAACAGCACCCAAACCCTAGCCCACACTTTGAAACTTTTCTTCCCTTTAAAGCAGGGCCAATTCCCTCCTTTCTTCTTGATTTAAATTGCCCCCTTTGAACCATAGATCACTCAATTCTTCTTTTACCTCCAAACTAGTTTGGTTTTTTAAAATGGCACACCCCTTTCCCCGGTTTTAAACTTCATCCCAAACAGACTGGTTCCAGAAGTTTTGTAAACAAAAAAAAATTTAAAAACCCTTGTAAAAAGGGGAATGGGGAGAGCAGGGATCAGTGGGGGGGCCCGTTCCTCTTTATTCTCTAAAATGCTCACTCCCCACATAAAATAAATAACCCCATATTGATAAATCACTTCTATGCCGATAAATTACTCAGTTCAGTGCAGTGTTTATGTTGAAAACTTCCCCTTCCCCCCTGAAAAATATGTCCAAATGCCTTAAAGACATTCAAAACGGGTTGACTCAGAACAAGTTTTAATTTTTAATCCCAAAAAAAACCAAACCATGTCATTGGGATAAAACATAAGTTTTCCTTATCTAAAAAACCTCCAATAAAATTTGGAAATACGTCAGTTCCTTTGTCCAACTCTGTGATTTTATTTCAGGTATTTCTTGAAAAAACACACTCTCAAAAAAAAAATTTAAATCCCCCAACCTGCCATTTATCCCCACTTTAAGTCACGGGGATTTTCTCCCGTAAAATTTTGGGGGCTTTTTCCCTGGGGGGGGAGAGAAAGGGGCCCAAAAGAAAAGCGCCCCCTTTTTTTTTTTTTTTTTTTTTTTTTGTATAAAATGTATTTTTTCCTACCCGGTGGCTTTTTTTTCAAATTTTTTTCCCAGGGACAATTTTGTTCCCGTGGGTTCTTTTACGTGTGCTGCAAATTTTTGTAAACACGGGCCCTCGGTTTATCATCTTCCGAAAAATTTAGGGCCCGGACCCCCACTCAGGGTCAAAATGGTTTGGGGAAAAAGTTTCGGGCCCGGACAGGATCCCAAAACTGCACCCCCCGACCAGACTTTTCGCTTTCTGACAGGGCGTTCCCTTTTAGACCACCAAATCCACAGTCTTGCCAGTTTTGCTACTATCAATTACAGCGAATAAGCCGATTCGAAAAGTATCTGTCCATGATGAATTCCAAGTTTGGCCCACATCTCTATTTTTTGGACATTTTGTAATTCTTTTTTTGGCGGGCCCAAAGCACCCATTACCCAAACTCTCTTAAACGCATAAAAAATTTTGCAGCTCAACTGGCCCAAAGGGAAAGAAAAAATTTGTGAAACATCACTCCTTTCTGCGTTTTCTTCACTGGTGCCTGTCTCAAAAGGGACTGGATTTATAAAATAAATACCCTCTGTTTAAAATGTCCCCAAAAAATCTGCACCCCCCTATCTCTGTAACTGTCTTCCCCTGTACACTCCACCCGCCCCCTTCGTTCAGCGCAGTACTTTGGGGTTTTTGAACACCAGATTAAAAACCAAAACCATTTTTTGGGCCCGGGTCTCTTTTTCTCTGTTTCTGGTCCATCCACCTGGAATGACCCCTTTTTCACTTCCCCAAAAAACCCTTTCACTTGATTTTTTAAAAATAGCCCCCAAAACACACTTATTTTTCCTGAGATTTTTTTCCCTCATATCTGCCCCAAATTTTCCCAACACCCTCCTTCACCCCCTTAAGCATGTTCCCGGGGGAGTGTGTGTTGTGTGGTTGTGTTGGCGCGGTGGGGGAAAGTGGGTGGCGGCAGGATTTGAAATTGGGGCCCATTATTTTTTAAGGAAAATTGCATGGGTGAAAATGTTTTTGGGGTGAAAAGCGCTTCGGGTTTTTTTTTTAAAAACCCCGTTTCACGCTAAAAAATTCTATTATTTTATTATTATAAAAAAAAAAAGTCACTTTTATTAAACCTTGAAAAAAACAAAACCCCTTTAATTAAAATGTTCTTGGGGAGAAACTAAACATGCCCACATGGCTGTTTTTGGGGGCATACCCCAAAACACATCTTGTGAAAAGGTAAGGGTAAAGGGTTCCTTATTTATGGTCGTAGTGGAGGGCGAGGGTCAGGGCCCTCATTCCTGGGGGCCCAAAGCTTATTGAGGGGGGGGCCCCCCATCTTTTTCCTTAAAGGGCTTTTACCTTCCCTGACCCTAAAGGGGAGGGTCCCCATTTACGTGGGTAAAACTGGGGGACTTTTTCTGAAGCCAAGGCACCCAAAAACGGTGACCCATCAACTGGAAACCCAGGGGGGGCCCCCGACGTTTTAAACCTTGGTGGGGGAAACGGGGGTTGCTTGGACCCCGAGTACCCCGTCCCCAAACAGGGTGTGCTAAAAGAATGTATAATACATGCAAGCCCCTGTCATGACTCAGAAATTTCGGTGGCCAGGGAAACCAGATTTTCCTTGAGGAAGTGTTCGACTCCAGCTTTTGCTCTTTTCCCAACAGTGCGGATGTTGCCCCTTTGCCGGGAACCCCCTGCCCACGCCACCACAACACACCAACCCCCGCACACACACAACACACACACCCCACCACCCACACAAACACACCCCCTCACACACGCAAAAACAACACACAAACCACCACACACACCCTGTTTAGGAACTCGGGCAAATCAACATGTATATTTGTCCCAGCTGTCAGCTTTTCCCCCTTTTTCCCAAAGCTACTCCCCGCTGCTATCCAGCCATCTGAGGGCCTTGGGGGCCCGGAAAAGGGGGGGCCGCTGATTTCGGGCTCGGGGGCCTTTGGCCTTTGAGGGGTTTAGGTGGATTTGCCTGCGTGCAGGCCCTCCTCCTCTCCTAAGTAAGGTAGCATTTTTTCTGTCACACCAGAAAAAATTGACCCCCCCTCCCCCTTTGTTGGGCGGGGGGCAAAAAATGTAGGGATTTTTTTTAAAAAAATGGGTTGCTTTTTTTTTTCTCTCTCTTTTTTTTTTTTTTTTAAAAGCCTTAACCCTTTTAAAAAAACCCCCCCCCCCCCCCCAAAAAAAGATAAGGAGAAGCATGTGTTAAAAGATAAAACAGTTTTCCCTTTCCCTCTTGGCAGGCAGTCAGGTTGGGTTAAAATAAACAGCAGCCCTGGGGAATAAATCATTTTTCATGATAAAGGCAAAAAACAAAAAAACACCCAAAAATAAAAAAAGGGCAGTGTAGGGCCGGCCCCGTGATGATAGGGGCCCCCAAACAGACAGAAAAACACAACAAGCTCAGACCCCAAAAAGGACAGACTAAAGGGAAACCCCGAACATCTTGACAACTTTAAAATCCTTTTAAAGCTTTTCCTAGGAGTGGGCCCAAAGTGGGATTTGGGAAAAAATAAACCCTTTTAAAAAAACCCCGGGACACACGGGGAAACTAGTGAAAAAAAGCCAAAAAGGGCTTATTCCTTACCCTCGTAATAGAAAAATTTAAAATTGAAAATTAAAATATAAAAAAAAACCCCAAAACAAAAATGGACCCCACAAAAAGGGCCCACGCAGCACAAGGACACAACGGGGGCCCGAAACAACCAAGAAGACAAAAACGGCCCAGACATAAAAAAAACAAAAAGGGGGGAAAAAGGAACAAAACCCAAGGCCCAGCCCACAAAAAAGGGAAAGGCCCCAAAAAGGACGGGCCCAACAAGGACCCGGACCCAAAAAGGGACGGGAAACCCCAACGGGGCCCAAAAGACAACAAGGACGGGGACCAAAAAAGGCAGCCCAACAAGGGACAGACCCAACAAGGACAGCCCCAAAAAGGGACCGACCAAAAAACCCCAAAGGACAGCCCCAAAAAGGGAAGCCCCACAAGGCCAGCCCCAAAAGGGGCAGAACAAGGCCGCCCCAAACAAGGACGGGCCCAACCCAAGGCAGACCCCAAGGGGCAGCCCCAAAACAAGGCCCGAAAAAGGAAAAGGCCCAAAACCCGGGGGACAGCCCCGGCCGGGACAAAAAAGGGGCAAAATAAAAAGGACAGCCAAAAAGGGACAGCCCAAAAACAAGGCCGGAAAACCAAGGACACCCCCCAAAAGGGGCAGATACAAGGGGCCAGACAACGGGGACAGCCCAACAAGGCCGCCCCAAAAAACCCCAACAAGGACAGAAAAAGGGGACAGCAAACAAGGACGGGCCCACAACAAGGACGCCCAAAAAAGGGGACGACCCAAAAAGGGCCAAAAAAAGGACAGCCCACAAAAAAGGGGGGACGGGAACCAAAAAAGGGAAACCGCCCCAAAAAGGGCCCGCCAACGGGAAAACAGCCCAACAAGGCCCAAGACCAACAAGGAAGACAAAAGGACAGCCCCAAAAAAGGGGACAGCCCCAAAAAAAGGACAGACAAAAAAGGAAACGGACCCCCCAGGAAGAAAAAACAAGGACGGGACAAAAACAAGGACGGAACAACGGGGACGACCCAAAAAAGGGGCAGCCAAAGGACCCCTAAAAGGAAAAAAGGCCCCAACCCAAAAAGGGAAGCCCAAAAGGCCCGGCCCCTAAGGACGGGCCCCCCAAAAAACAAGGACAGCCCCAAAAAGGACAACCCCCCCCCCCCCCCCCCCCCCCCCCCCCCCCCCCCCCCACACAGACCCCAAAAAGGGGACACACAGGCCAAAACAAGGACCCACAGACCCCAAAACACGAACAAAAAGGGGCCCACACGGACAAAGAAGGCACACAGACACAAAAGGACGGGGACACAAGAAGGACACACAGACAAACAAGGACAGACACAACAAGGACACCCAGACACAACACGGGAAAAAAGACCAACAAGGCCCACACAGAAAAAACCGGGACACCCAGACACAAAAAGGGGACCAAAACAAAAAAGGACACCAGACCCCCAACCCAAGGCGGAACAACAAGGACACAAGACAAAACCCGGGACAACAGAAAAAACAAGGCCAACACACAAGGCCCACACGGGGCCCCAAAAACCGGGACACCCCGACCAAAAAAGGACACACAAAACACCCCCAAAAAAGGACACACCACAGAACAAAAAGGGGACAACACACAGACACAAAAAGGGACACACGCCAAAAAGGGAAACACCGGACAGACAAAACCAAGGAACCAGACAAAAAAGGGGACCCAAACACAGACACAACAAGGACACAAAAGACCAACAAAGGGACACCCCAAAAAAGGGGGACACACGGGACACAACAAGGACACACACAAAAAAACAACAAGGCCACACAGCCCCCAAACAAGGCCAACACAAAATTAAAAAGGACCCACACCCCGACCAACGGGGCAGACGGGGGGGACAGAGGTACGGACAGCCGCGGAGGGAGAGCAGAGGAGGGAAAGGGAGAGCCCGCCCGAGGAAAGGCAGCCAGACAGGCACTGACCGTGTAAAAAAGGTTCCGGGGTCCCCAAGGGGGAACAGAGTGCACAACTTTTCTGGGAAAACCCCCCAAAAACTCCGCAAACAGTCGGGAACCGTATGTGGGGAAAGCTGATTCTCTCGTTTCCCCTCGGAGGATATTTTTCCTTGTGAACATTGACCCACCAGTTGGTTGCCCGAGTGTGCACAAACCAAATTTTGTTTTTCCTGAGGGCAGGGCAGGGCAGGGCCCGGGCAGGGGGAAAAAATGGGAGGCCTGTGAGTGGGTGTATGTGTGCATTTGATGCCCCACATGGAATGAAGAAATACAAAATAAAAAACCCTTCACAAAAAGGGGGGAAAAGGACAAACGAAAGAAAAAAAGTCAATTCCCTTTGGGTTTTCCCAAAAGGGTTTTGGGCACCAAAATTTACATCAATTTTCCTGTTTCAATGTTGTAAAAAAATTTTAAAAGGAAGCAGACACTCCCCCGGGGGGAGCAGCCCCAATTTCTTTCAGACTATGTCAGTGTGTATCAAGCATGTTGGATTGAAGCAAGTTGGGTGAAAATGTGTCAGTGCTGTATCAAGCATGTTGGATGAGAATGTCGTGCTTTTTTTTAATCAAAGGATGGGGGGGAAGACTGAGTCAGTGGTGATATCAAGGGGGGTTGGATGAAGGGTGTGGGCAGTGCTAAATCTTCAAGCAGGGTTGGGTGGGAAAACTTTTTTGTCAGTGCTATATCTTCAAGTTTTTTAAAAGAAGCCCGGGTCCCCTGGGTATATTATCAAAGGGTGTTGGATGAAAAAACTGTGTCACTGCTAAAATCTATCAAGAAGTTGAATGAAAACTGTGTCATGTATATCTATCAAAACGGTTGGGGTTTAAGACTGTGTCAGTCCTAATCATCAAGCATGTTTAAAGAAGCCCGTGTCACTGCTTATCTATAAGCAGGGTTTTAAAGAAGGAGTGTCAAAGGGGGATATTATCAAACTGTTGAATGAAGGGACCCGTGTCCGTTCTATAAACTATCCCGGGTGTTGGATGAAGGGGCTGTGTTTGTGCATATCTATAAAAATTTTTGAATGAAGACTTTTGGTTTTCATGGATATTATCAAGGGATGTTGTGAAAAACTGTGTCCTGCTATATCTATCAAACCTGTTGGGGGTGGACCGTGTCACTGCTAATTATCAAGCATTTTTGGTTTAAGACTGTGTCAGTGTGATACAAGCATGTTGAAAGAAGAATGTGTCACTGGGTATTCCCATCAAAACATGTTGAATGAAGACTGTCAATCCCCATAACTATTTAAACATGTTAATGAAGAATGTGGGCCGTGCTTTATGTTGGGTGAGCCCGTCGTCCCTGCTATATCTTCCAAACATGTTGGATTTAAGACTGTGTCCGTGCTGAAATCAAGATGTTGAATGAAGGGCTGTGTCGTGCTAAATCAATTTAAACATGTTGAATGAAAACCCGTGTCCCCTTCTTAAACTATCAAGCATGTTGGATGAAGAATGTGTCCCGTGTAAATCTACAAGCATGTTGAAGAAGATGGTCACTGCTATATCCCATTTTAAAGGGTGTTGGATGAAGGGCCCGTGTCGTGCTTTACTATCAAGCATGTTGGTTGGGAAGGGCTGTGTCAGTGCTATATCTATCAAGCTGTTGGATGAAACTGTGTCACTGCTTTATCATCAAGCATGTTGGAGAAGACGTGTCCGTGTGATATAAGCATGTTTGGGTGAAGCTGTGTCCGTGCTATAAACTATCAAAACATTTTTGGGTTTAAGAAATGGTCCCCGCTATATTATCAAGCAGTTTTGGGAAGAAGGCCCGTGTCCGTGCTATATTATTTTAAACTTTTTGGGGTTTAAAACTGTTTCAGTTTCCTTTTGTTGAAAGAAGACTGTCAGTGTAATCTATTTGCCTGTTGGATGAAGTGAGTCACTGCTAATCTTTCAAGCAAAGTTGGTGAAGATGTGTTTGCTTTTTTGTTTTAATGAAAACTGTCATTTTATATTATCAAGCATGTTTGGTTTAAAACTGTGTCAGTGCTAAAATCTTTCAAGATGTTGGATGAAAAATGAGTCATTTCTTTATCTATCAAAAATGTTTTGGGTGGACGTGTCCCGTGCTATAATTTTCAAGCATGTTGAATGAAAAAATGAGTCGTGCTATATTTTTCAAGCATGTTGGATGAAGACTGAGTCAGTGCTATATTATCAAAAATGTTGGGGTGAAGACTATGTCCCGTGCAAAATTATCCCGATGGGTTTGGTGAAGGGCTGTGTCCGTCCTATTTTCAAACTGTTGGGTGAAGCTATGTCCAAATGCTTTATGTTGGGGGAAGATATGTAGTGCTAAATTTTTTCACCTTTTTGGATGAAAGACTGTGGGCCCCTTTAAAAACTATCAAGCTTTTTGGATGAAAATGTGTCAGTGCTATATCTATCAAGCTGTTGAAAGAAGACTGTGTTTTGTGCTATATCTTCAAGCCTGTTGTATGAAGACGTGCAGTTTATATCTATCAAGCCCTGTTGTATGAAGACTGTGTCAAATGCTGATAAACCCAAACGGGTTTGGGTGGGAAAACTGGTTTGTGCTTTATCTATCAAGCATGTTTGGGAAAGAGACTGTGTCCTGTAATCTATCAAGCATGTTGGGAAAGGAATTGTCCGTCCCTTTTCTATCAAGCATGTTGGTTTAAGACTGTGTCAAATGTTTTAAACTTCAAGATGGGTTTGGTGAAGCCCGGGGTCATTTTCTATATCTATCAAGCATGTTTGGGTGAAGACTGTCAGTGCCCGATATCAAGCATGTTGAAAGAAAACTGTTTTCCTTTCTTACTATCAAGCTGTGGATGAAGGGCTGAGCAGTGCTATATCTTCCCAAACAGTGGGGAAAAAACCTTTTGTCAGTGTATTCTATCAAGCATGTTGGTTTAAGACTGTGTCATCTTTCTATCAAACAAGTTTTGAATGAAAACTGTCCAAATGTGATTTCAAGCCTGTTGAAAAGAAGACTGTGTCCCTGCTATTCTTCAAGATGTTGAATGAAGGCCCGTGGGCAGTTTTATTTTTTATCAAGGGTGTTGGATGAAGGGGCTGGTCAGTCCTATATTTTCAAGTGTTGGGTTTAAGCCCGGGGTTCCGGGGCTTAAAGGGAAAGAAAGGGCTGTGTCGTTCATTCTATTAAAAATGTTGGTGGAACTGTTTTCGTGCTATATCTATCAAAAATGTTGAATGAAGACGTCAGTGCCATACTATCAAAAAATGTGGGAATTTTGGGACTGTGTCATGTATATTATCAAGATGTTGAATGAAGATGTGTCACGCTTTATCTTTTAAAAAAAGTTTGGGTGAAGCGTGTCGGTATATGTTGGGGTGAAGGTGTGTCCGTTCAAAAACTATCAAGTGTTTGGGTGAAGACTGTGTCAAATGCATTATCTATCCCCTTTTTGAATTTAAACTGTCAGTGCTTATTTCAAGCATGTTTTATTTGGGCTGTGTTCACTGTTATCTTATAAACATTTGGGTTTAAGCTTTTGTCACTGCCCATTTCTATCAAGTGTTTGGGTAAGATGTGTCCCGTTATCTTTCAAGAAAGGGTTGGATGAAGACTGGTTTAGTGTGATATCAAGCATGTTGAAAGAAGACTGTGTCCTGCTTATTTTACAAAACATGTTGAATGAAAACTGGTCCCCCTGCTATTTCTATCCAAAAAAATGTTGAATGAAGGGGCTGTGCCTTTCAAAATCTTCAAGCCCTGTTTAAAGAAGACTGTGCAGTTTATTATAAGCAAAGTTTGGGTGAAAAAACGTGTCGTGCTATATCTATCAAGGGATGTTGGAAAGAAGGACTGTGTCAGGCTAACTTTTCAAGCATGTTGGGTGAAAACGTTTTCCGTGCTTTAACTATCAAGATGTTGGGATGAAGGCCGGTCACTGCTATATCTATTTAAGCATGTTTGGTGAAAACTGTCCGTGTTTTTTTATTATCAAAAAATGTTGAAAGAAGCCCGTGTTTACGTTTTATCTATCAAGGGAAGGGTTTGGTGGATGTTTTCCCGTGTTTTATAAAACATTTTTTTGAAGGGCTGTGTCAATGCTATATTATCAAGGGATGTGGGTGAAAAACTGTGTCAGTGTTGGTATCAAGCTTGTTGAAAGAAGGGCTGTGCCAGTTCTATTTTTATCAAGCATGTTTAAAGGGGGGACTGTGTCCCCCTGCTTTTTCTATCAAGCAAAAGTTGAAGAAGACTTTTTGTCAGTGCTAAATCTATCAAGCGTTGGTTGAAAACGAGTCGGTGCTTTATCTATAAGCAAGTTGGTGAAGGGGTATGTCCTTTCTATAAACTATTTAAGCATGTTTTGGGTGAAGGGCGTGTCAGTCCTATATTAAAAAGCATGTTTGGTTTGAAGACTATGTTTAGTGCTTTATGTGGATGAAGACTATGTCCGTGTATTTTCTAACAAGCATGTTGGATGAAGACTGTGGGGGAGTTTTATATTATCAAGCATGTTGGATGAACGGGGTCCCGTGCTATATTTCAACCCCCTTGAAGAAGGGCTGGTCCGTGCTATATCTATCAAGCTGTTTATGAAGGGCGGTCGTGCTATTTATTTAAACATTTTTGTAATTTAGCTGGTCAGTGTTTTTTCAAAACATGTTTGGGAAGACTGTGTCAGTTTTATTTTCTATCAGCATGGTTTAATGAAGCTGTTCATGCTATATCTATCAAGATGTTGAATTTAGAATGTGTCAGTCCTTAAATTTCAAGGGGATGTTGGATGAAGACTGTGTTTATGTATATTTTCAAGCATGTTGGATAAAAAAACTGTGTCATGCTATATCTATCAAACATGTTGGGTGAAGACGGGGTCAGTGTGATGGTTTAAAACTGTTGGATGAAGGGTGTGCCCCGTCTTAATTTTCAAGCATGTTGGGAAAGAAGACTGTGTCAGTGCATTATCTATCCAAAATGTTTGGGGTGAAGGGGTGTGTCACTGTATTCTACAGAAAGGGTTTGGGTGAAGGCCCGTCAGTGTGATATCAAGCATGTTGAATTTTAAAACTGTGTCAGTGCTATATTTCAAGCAAATTTTGGTGAAGACTTTAAGTCAGTGCTATATTTTATCAAAGGGAGTTGGATGAAGAAATGTGTCAGTGCATTCTATAAGCATTTGGTGAAACCCGTGTCCCTGTTAAACTTATCACGCATGTTTAAGGGGACTGCCCGTGGTGATTTAAAATGTTGAATGAAAAAACTGTGCACTGTTATCTATCAGAAAGTTTAATGAAGACTGTGTCGGTATATCTATCCAAACATGTTGGTTTAAAACTGTTCAGTCCTAACTAACAAGCAAAGTTGGATGGGGCCCGTGTCAGTGCTTTTGTTGGATGAAGATGGGTCAGTTTTATTATTAAAACTGTTGGGGAAAACTGTGCCCGTGTTTTTCTATCAAAAAGTTAAAAGAAGCTGTCAAATGCATATCTTCAAACATGTTGAATGAAGGGTGGGGGCCCCTGCTTATTATCAAGCATGTTGAAAGAAGACTGTGGGCCTGAAAATCTTCCCCATGTTGGTGAAGACTGTTTTCAGGCTATATGTTGGATGAAGCCTTTTTGTCAGGGTTTTTTATCAAGCATGTTTGGTGAAGACTGTGTCGTGTAAAACTTTTCAAAAATGTTTAATGAAGACTGTCAGTGCTATATCTATCAAGATGTTGGAAAGAAAACTGTGTCCTGTTTAACTATCCCCGCATGTTGAATGAAGGGCTGTTTTCACTGGGTTTTTCTATCAAGCCTGTTGGGTGAAGCCCGGGCACTGCTATATCTTCAAGATGGGTTTGGGTGAAAATGTTTTTCAGGTGCTAAAAGCATGTTGAAAGAAGGGCTGTGTCATGAAATTTCAAAACATGTTGAATGAAACGGGGTCATGCTATATCTATAAAAATGTTTTAAAGAAGACGTGTCAGTTTTATATTTTCGCATGTTGAATGAAGACTGGTCAGTGCTATATCTATCCGCATTTTTTGGGTGAAGACTGGCAGTTTCTATATCTATCAAGCAGTTTGGGTGAACCCGTGTCAGTGGGTATATCTTCAAAGAGGGGTGGAAGGGCTGTGTCCCTGTTTATATCCCATAAGATGTTGGTGAAGGACTGTGTCACTGTATATCTAACAAGCATGTGGATGAAGACGTTTAGGTATATTATCAAAAATTTTTGAATGAAGACTGTGTCCTGCTATAATTTTTCAAGCATGTTGGATGAAAACTGTGTCCCGTGCTTTTCAAACATGTTGGGGAAGGGTGAGCCCCGTGCTATATTATCAAACATGTTGGATTTAAAACTTGTTGCTATATTATAAAATGTTTGGAATTTAAGAATGTGTCACTGTTTTATTAACAAAATGTTTGGGGTGAAAACTGTTTTCACTGCTAAATTTTTCAAACATGTTGGATGAAGACTGGAGTGCTGAATTTAAATTTTTGAAAAAAGATGGGCCGTTCATATTTTTTCCCAAGGGATGTTGAATGAAGGGTGTCCCGTCCCATATTTTACCAAAAAGTTGAAAGAAGACTGTGTCAGTGTAAATCTATCAAACAAAGTTGAATGAAGACGTTTTCATTTCAATTTTATCAAGCATGTTGAAAAGAAGACTGGGGTCAGTGCTATATCTTCAGCCTGTTTTGAAAAACTGGTCCCGTGTATATCTATTAAACAAGTTGGGAAAGAAAACGTGTCACTGTATATCTATCAAGCCTTTTGAATTTGGGGATATGGGAGTGTTTATGTTGAATTTTAAGGGGCTGTCAGTGCTTATCTATCCCCGCCTGTTGGTTTAAGATGTGTCCCTGCTTTATCTATCAGCCCGTTGGATGAAGCTTGGGTCAAGTCTTAAATTTCAAACATGTTGGATGAAAAACTATGGGTTTAGTTTCTATATCTTTTCAAAAATGTTGGGGTGAAGCCCGTGTTTAGTCTTATCTATAAGCCCTGTTGGATGAAGACTATGTCAGTGCTTTATGTTGGAAAGAAGACTTTTGTCGTGCCCATATCTTAACAAGTTTGGAAGAAGACTGTGTCAGTTCTTAAACTATCAAGCATGTTGGATGAAGCTGTGTCAGTGCTAAATCTTAGCTGTGAAAGAAGACTGTGTCAGTGCCCTTTTTTAAACAAGCATGTTTGGGAAGGGCTGTGGGCACTGTAAAAAATTTAAGATGTTGGGTGAAGACTGTTTTCCCGTGTGAAAATAAAACATGTTGGATGGGATGTTTTCCCGTGCTTATTATCAAGCAGTTGAATTTAAGACTGTGTGTCCTATAAACTATCAAACATGTTGGGTGAAAAACTGTGTCAGTGCTATTCTATCAAGCATGTTGGTGAAGGCTGTGTCACTGCTTTTCTAAAAAGCTGTTGGAAAGAAGACTGTGTCCTGCTATATTTTCAAAATGTTTTTAATGAAGCTGTTTAGGTGTGATATCAAGCATGTTGATTGAAGCCTTTTGTCAAATGTATATCTATTAAGGATGTTGAAAAGAAAATGTTTTTCAGTGCTATATCTATCCCAAACCCTGTTGGATGAAGAAATGTGTCAGTCCTAATCTATCAAACATGTTGGATGAAGGGCGTGCTGTATATGTTGGATAAGTGTGTCGTTTAAACTAAAAAGCATGTTGGATGAAAACTTGGTCAGTGCTGAAATCAAACAAGGGTGGTGAAGGGCTATGTCAGTGCTATATCTATCCAAAATGTTGGGGTGAAAGACTATGTCGTGCTATTTTCTATCAAACAGTTGAATGAAGGCCCGTCAGTGTAATTTTCAAAACCCCCTTGAAAAAACTGTGTCAGTGCTATATCTTCAAGTTGTTTGGGTGAAGACTGTGTCAGTGCTAATCTATCAAAAAGTTGGAGAAGGGGTGGTCAGTGCTTTTCTATTTTTTAAACTTTTTGGATGGAAAACTGTTAGTGCCCTTTTCTATAAGCATGTTGGGAAAGAAGAAGTGTCGTGCTGATATCAAGCATGTTGAAAGAAGACGTGTCCGTTATATTATAAGCATTTTTAAAAGAAAAACCGTCAGTGCTTTCTATCAAAATTTTGGATGAAAAACTGGCAGTGCTAATCTATCAAGCATGGGTTTGGGGGGGAAAACTGTGTCAGTGTATATCAAGTTTTTGGATGAAGCCCAAGTTCCCGGTATATCATCCAAACATGTTGGTGAAGACTGAGTCGGCTTTTATCTATCAAGCATGTTGGGGTGAAGGGGTGTCCCGGCTTATTATCAAGATTTTGAAGGGGAAAAAAATTTTCCTTTCTTTTATCTATAAGATGTTGGGTGAAGGGCTGAGTCCGTGCATTCTATCAAGAGTTGGAAGAAGACTGTGTCAGTGTAATTATCAAGAAGTTGGATGAAAAGTGTCCGGTGTTTTCAAGCTGTTGGATGAAAAGGTATTTTTTTTAAAGATTTTTTATAACCCAAAAAAGCTGTGTCAGTGCTTTTTTAATGTTAATGAAGCTTTTCGTTAAAATCTATCCCAAAATGTTGGAAAGGCTGTGGGCAGTGTATTCAAGCAAGTTTAATGAAGGCTGTGCAGGCTATATTATTTTAAACATGTTGGGTTTTAAGACTGTGTTTAGTGTATATCACGGGATGTTGATGAAAAACTGTTCCCGTTTATATTAAACAAGCAGTTGAATAAAACTGTGTCCGTGCTTTTTAATCTTTAAGCATGTTGGATGAGACTGGGAGTCCTAATCCCCCCTTTAAGCATGTTGGAAAGAAGCTTGTGTCAAGGGTTAAATTTCTGCTATTTATAAGCATGTTTTGGGGGGGGAAGGGGAAAATCGTCTTTTAAAACTATCAAACATGTTGGTGGAAAACTGTGTCAATTTTAAAAGTTTGGTTTAAAGGGCTGTTTTCAGTTTTATTATCAAGCATGTTTGGGTGAAGCTTGTCAGTGCTATATCTATCAAAACTGTTGAATGAAGGTTTTCATGCTTTTATCTATCAACAAAGTTGGAAAAAAGGGGTGTACTGCTATATTATCAAGCATGTTGGGGTGAAAACTGTGTGTGCTTATTTTCAAGATGTTGGGAAAAAAAAACGTGTCATTTATATCAAAGCATGTTGGAAAAAAGGGTGGTCACTGCTAATCTTCAAAAAAAGTTTTGAAGATGTGTCAGTGCTTATCATCAAAACATGTTGAAAGAAAGGGTGTGTCACTGCTATATTTATCAAGGATGTTGGAAAGAAAACTGTGCATGCTAATCTATCAAACATGTTGGGGGGAAGATGGTCAGTGTATATCTTCCCAAACATTTTTTGGAAAGAAGGCCCGTGTCACGCTAATCTTAAGCCTGTTGGAGGGATGTGTCAGTGTATTTTTCAAGAGTTGGTGAAGATGTGTAGTTCTTAAACTTCCCGGTGTTGGATGAAAATGGTCATGTATTCTATTTAAGCATTTTGGATGGGAAGGGTTGTCAGTGCTTTTTTTCAAATGTTGGAAAGAAGACTTTTCCTCTTATTCTACCAAAATGTTGGAAAGAAGAATTTTGGTTTATGTTTTATTATTTTAAGATTTGGTGGGATTGTCATTGGGTATATTATCAAAACCCTGTTGGATGAAGATGGGGTACTTTTATTATCAAAAAGTTGGAAAGAAGGGCTTGCCCCTGCTATATTTTAAGATGGTTTAAAGGGAAAACGTGCATTCAATATCTATCAAGCATGTTGGAAAGAAAACTGTCATGTATTCTATCCCAAAAAATTGGAAAGAAAACTGTGTCGTGCCTTTCTATAAGCATGTGAAAGAAGGGTGTGCATTCTTATCTTTTCAAGCCTGTTGAATAAGACTTTTCATTGGGTATTCTATCAACATGTTTAATGAAGCTGTTCCGTGCTTTTTTTTTCAAACATGTTGAAAGCCGCCCGGGTTTATATTATAAGCCTGTTGAAAGAAAACTTTTCCCTGTAAATCTATATCCATTTTGAAAGAAGACTGTTTCAGTGTTTTTTAAAATGTTGGAAAGAAAAGGGCTGTGTCAGAATCTTTTCAAGGATGTTGGAAAGAAGATGTCCAGTGTATATCTATTTAAGCATTTTGGATGAAAGACGGGTAGTGTTTTAAAAATAAGCAGTTGGGTGGGAAAAAAGTGTCAGTGCTTAAATTTTTAAACTGTTGGTGAAGATTGGGCCGTGCTATAAATTTAAGCATGTTGGGTGAAGATGGTTAGTGCTTATCTATCCAAAAAATGTTGGGGAAGACGGGTCAGTCCCATTCTATTTAAGCATTTTTGGAAAAAGACTGTTTTCGGGGCTTTCAAGTTTAAATTTAAGGGCTGTTAGTGCTATTTTATCAAACATGTTAATGAAGACTTTTTCAGTCCCATATCTATCAAGCATGTTGGGTGAAAACTTTTAGTCCTTTCATAAAAAGTTTTATGAAGACTGTCCTTTTTTATTATCAAAAATGTTGAATGAAGCTTTTCAGTGCATATCTAAACAAGATGGGTTTGGGTGAAGGGCTGGTCAATCCTTTTCTATCACAAAGGACCTGAAATTTCCGTGTATCTTTTTTCACAAAAGGAAGAAGGGCTGTGTCAGTGCTTTTCTACAGGTTGGAAAAAGGAAGGGGTCCACGGACTTTACAGGTGGGACAAAAGGAAAAACCCCTTTGTTAAATGTTGTCGTGTTTACAGGTAACGGACAATGGACCCCCGGGAGTGTTAAGTGTCAGTGTAACTACGGTAACGGACCCAAAAGGGGCCCCCCTAGTTTAAATGTGTAGTGTACTACAGTAACGGGGCAAAGGAAAAACCCTTTTGGGTTTAAAAGTGTCCAAATGCTTTTAAGGGACCCGGGCAAAAGGGGCCCCGTGTTTATGGTTAAATGCTATCTCCCGGTTTCCCGGGCAAAAAGGGCCCAGGTAGTGTTACTGTGTCAGTTTCTATCTAAGGTAAGGACAAAAAGGGCCCCGGTTTGTTTCCCGTGTCAGGCTATCTAAAGGGGGCGGCAAAAGGGGCCCCGGTAGTCTTACTGTGTTTTGTGTTTTCCCACAGGGGAAGGGGGCAAAAGGACCCAGGTTTTTTTGTTTTTTTTTTTTTGTGTTCAGTGTATTCTTTTCAGGTAAGGCCCAAAAAGGGCCCCCTTTGTGTTATGTGTTTGTGCTATTACAGGCCCGGGCCCCCCCGGCCCAGGTGTTTTCTGGGTCGTGTATTTTCAGGAAAAGGGCCCCCCGGACCATAGTTTTACTGTGGGCCGTGCTATCTACAGGTAACGGGGGCAAAGGGCTAAAATAGTGTTTCTGGTGGGGCGTTTTACGGGAACCGGACAAAAAGGCCCGGGGTTTTTGGGCAGACTTTTAATAAACAAACAAACAAACCCAACACACCCAAAAAACCCCCCGGGAAAACCGTCGTGTTTCTTAGGCGGGACCTTTTTACTATTTAAAACCCCACAAGGTTACCCCCCTTTTTCAACCGGTTTCCCCCCAACCCCCAAAAAAAACACAACCCCAAAAAAAACCCCAAAAAACAGTTTTTAAATTCAAGTTTTTTTAAAAAAAGGGTTTCTTCAAAAAAAAGATTTTATATACAAAACAAAAAATTTTATATCAACAAAAGGGGTTCTAATCAACAAAAACCCAAAGTTATCCCCATCCCAAAAAAAAAAGTTATAATAAAAAAAAAAAAAAGTTTACTTTAACAAACAAGTTACCCTTTAACCAAAAAAAAAAGGGTTTCTTTCTATCAACCAAAACCCAAAAGGGTTTCTACCCCAACCCCAAAAAAGGTTTTCTTCTTTCAACCCAAAAAAAAAGTTAATATATCAACCCCAAAAAGAGGTTCCTATCAACAAAAAAAAAAAGGTTTTCTTAATATCAACCCAAAACCCCAAGGGTTTTCTATCCAAAAAAACAGTTCCCCACCCAACCCAAAAAAAGGGTTTCTTTTTACAAAAAAAAAAGTTTACTTCAAACCCAAAAAAAAGAGTTACTCTTTAACAAACCCCAAAAATTTCTACTTTCAACAAAACAAAAGTTAAAATACTATCAAAAAAAACAAAAGGGTTTTAATTCAACAAAAAAAGGTTTTCTATTTCAACAAAAAGGTTATATTTTCAAAACAAAAAGGGGTTTTCTATATCAAAAAAAAGGTTAAATCCCATCAAC
>CM054158.1:53675730-53683230 GCA_028751875.1 Rapana venosa | reverse complement strand
GAAGGAACAAGAGATTGAAGGAAGGAGAGACTGAAGGAATGAGAGATTGAAGGAACAAGAGATTGAAAGAATGAGAGATTGAAGGAACAAGAGATTGAAGGAATGAGTGATTGAAGGAACAAGAGATTGAAGGAAGGAGATATTGAAGGAATGAGAGATTGAAGGAACAAGATATTGGTGGAAGGAGAGATTGAAGGAATGAGTGATTGAAGGAACAAGAGATTGAGGGAAGGAGAGATTGAAGGAATGAGTGATTGAAGGAACAAGAGATTGAGGGAAGGAGAGATTGAAGGAATGAGTGATTGAAGGAACAAGAGATTGAAGGAATGAGAGATTGAAGGAACAACAGATTGAAAGAAGGAGAGACTGAAGGAATGAGAGATTGAAAAAACAAGAGATTGAAGGAAGGAGAGACTGAAGGAATGAGAGATTGAAAAAACAAGAGATTGAAGGACTGAAGGAACAAGAGATTGAAGGAAGGAGAGATTGAAGGAATGAGTGATTGAAGGAACAAGAGATTGAAGGAAGGAGAGATTGAAGGAATGAGTGATTGAAGGAACAAGAGATTGAAGGAATGAGAGATTGAAGGAACAAGAGATTGAAAGAAGGAGAGACTGAAGGAATGAGAGATTGAAAAAAAAGAGATTGAAGGAAGGAGAGACTGAAGGAATGAGAGATTGAAAAAACAAGAGATTGAAGGAAGGAGAGATTTAAGGAACAAGAGATTGAAGGAACAAGAGATTGAAGGAATGAGAGATTGAAGGAACAAGAGATTGAAAGAAGGAGAAACTGAAGGAATGAGAGATTGAAAAAACAAGACATTGATGGAAGGAGAGATTGAAGGAACAAGAGATTGAAGGAATGAGTGATTGAAGGAAAGAGATATTGAAGGAACAAGAGATTGAAAGAATGGGAGATTGAAGAAAGGAGATATTGAAAGAATGAGTGATTGAAGGACCAAGAGATTGAAGGAAGGAGAAACTGAAGGAATGAGTGATTGAAGAAACAAGAGATTGAAGGAAGGAGAGATTGAAGGAATGAGTGATTGAAGGAATGAGTGATTGAAGGAAGGAGAGATTGAGGGAATGAGTGATTCAAGGGAGGAGAGATTGAAGGAAGGAGAGATTAAAGGACTGAAGGAACAAGAGATCGAAGGAAGGAGAGATTGAAGGAATGAGAGATTGAAGGAATGAGTGATTGAAGGAACAAGAGATTGAAGGAACAAGATATTGAAGGATGGAGAGATTGAAGGAATGAGTGATTGAAGGAACAAGAGATTGAAGGAAGCAGAGATTGAAGGAAGGAGAGATTGAAGGAAGGAGAGATTGAAGGAAGGAGAGATTGAAGGAACAAGAGATTGAAGGAAGCAGAGATTGAAGGAATGAGTGATTGAAGGAACAAGATATTGAAGGAAGGAGAGACTGAAGGAACAAGAGATTGAAGGAAGGAGAGATTGAAGGAATGAGTGATTGAAGGAACAAGAGATTGAAGGAAGGAGAGATTGAAGGAATGAGTGATTGAAGGAACAAGAGATTGAAGGAAGGAGAGATTGAAGGAATGAGTGATTGAAGGAACAAGAGATTGAAGGAAGGAGAGATTGAAGGAATGAGTGATTGAAGGAACAAGAGATTGAAGAAGGAGAGATTGAAGGAACAAGAGATTGAAGGAAGGAGAGATTGAAGGACTGAAGGAACAAGAGATGGAAGGAATGAGAGACTGAAGGAACAAGAGATTGAAGGAAGGAGAGATTGAAGGAATGAGCGATTGAAGGAACAAGAGATTGAAGGAAGGAGAGATTGAAGGAATGAGTGATTGAAGGAACAAGAGACTGAAGGAAAGAGAGATTGAAGGAATAAGAGATTGAAGGAAGGAGAGATTGAAGGAACAAGAGATTGAAGGAAGGAGAGACTGAAGGAATGAGAGATTGAAGGAACAAGAGATTGAAAGAATGAGTGATTGAAGGAACAAGAGATTGAAGGAAGGAGAGACTGTAGGAATGAGTGATTGAAGGAACAAGAGATTGATGGAAGGAGAGATTGAAGGAAGGAGTGATTGAAGAAACAAGAAATTGAAGGAAGGAGAGATTGAAGGAATGAGAGACTGAAGGAACTAGATATTGAAGGAAGGAGAGATTGAAGGAACAAGAGAATGAAGGAAGGAGAGATTGAAGGAAGGAGTGATTGAAGGAATGAGTGATTGAAGGAAGGAGAGATTGAAGGAATGAGAGATTGAAGGAATGAGAGATTAAAAGAAGGAGAGATTGAAGGAAGGAGAGATTGAAGGAACAAGAGATTGAAGGAATGAGAGATTGAAGGAAGGAGAGACTGAAGGAATGAGAGATTGAAATAAGGAGAGATTGAAGGAAGGAGAGATTGAAGGAACAAGAGATTGAAGGAAGGAGAGATTGAAGGAACAAGAGATTGAAGGAATGAGAGATTGAAGGAAGGAGAGATTGACGGAAGGAGAGATTGAAGGAAGGAGTGATTGAAGGAACAAGAGATTGAAAGGAGAGACTGAAGGAATGAGAGATTGAAGGAACAAGAGATTGACGGAAGGAGAGATTGAAGGAAGGAGAGATTGAAGGAAGGAGAGACTGAAGGAATGAGAGATTGAAGGAACAAGAAATTGAAGGAACGAAATTAACATCCTTCCTGTTTTCCTTCTTTTGTTGAATGAATGAACGGATAATTGAAGAAAGGGAAGAAGAAGGGAATGTACGAAGGAAGGAAGGATGGATGGAAAAAACGAAAAAAGAAAGAAGAAGAGAGGGGAGAAAGAAAAATGGAGGAAGAACGATGGAAAGAAAGAAAAAACGATAGCAGGAAGGAATGCATGAAGGAATGAAAGAAGAAAGGAAAGATGTAATGCATGAAGGAAGAAAAGTAGGAAAGAAGGAAGGAATGTACGAAGAAAAGAAAGAAGGGCAGAGAGAGCAAAGGAGTGAACGTATCCATGGATAAATGAACGAAGAAGTGAACGTATCCATGGATAAATGAACAAAGACGTGACCGTATCCATGGATAAATAAATGACCGAAGAAATGAATGTATCCATGGATAAATACATGAACAAAGAAGTGAACGTATCCATGGATAAATAAATGAACGAAGAAGTGAACGTATCCATGGATAAAGGAACAAAGACGTGAATGTATCCATGGATAAATGAACGAAGACGTGAACGTATCCATGGATAAATGAATGAACGAAGACGTGAACGTATCCACGGATAAATGAACGAAGACATGAACGTATCCATGGATAAATGAATGGAGACATGAACGTATCCATGGATAAATGAATGAAGAAGTGAACATATGAATAAATGAACGAGGGAATGAACGTAACCATGACTAAATGGACGTACAGTTTATAAAGCATAAAACTAGACAATGTAGAATTCTTGAAAATAATGTTACTGGAAAACTGATCTCTGGCTTAGTGAGGACACAGTCCCTTTCCCTGATCGCCCTTTCAAAATCAACACACATCAATTGATCTAGTGCTTCAATAAAATTATCTGTAACCTTTTTTCTCAACGGCCATTATTTATGAAATCAGATTAGAATAATTCCTTGCAAGGACTTGCAGTTTTGAAAAAAGGATCTGAATTCAAAATGCAGCAGCCTTTGGGCAAATTCAAGGGTTTTCAAATACTTATATAAACTCCTGCCTCCCACCCCCACCCTTTCCCCTAAGAGCCCACAAAGAGCGTGCAAATCTTGCACAATCAATCAATCATTTCTGTACAGCAAGGAATCAGCAATCATGAAATGATTACACCAACCACCACTATTACAACCTGTCACCACCAGTTTCTACCACTCTATGGTTGGTAGGAGGTCACATGATGCCCCCAGAGTTCACCATCTTTCCCTACAAAGGAGGAAAAAAAACACACCCAAAACGGGCAAACCACCAGTCAATAATAATAATGTATGGAATTTATATAGCGCTGAATCTTGTAAAGCAACAAATCAAAGCGCTCGTAAAGAAAGAGTCCCCAGTTCCTCCTACCTCTTGATGTTGCCGAACATTTGAGCATCGCCCAGGAACTTGGAGAAGTCGATGTGGAACATGTGTCCTGACTGTTTGAGCATGATGTTGTCGTTGTGGCGATCGCCAATGCCCAGCACATACGTGGCCACACAGTATCCAGCACACGAGTACATGAAGTTCTCAACAGCCTGCACGCACACACACACACATAACACACAGAACACACACACACACACATACACACAGAACACACACACATATACACAGAACACACACACACATGTACACAAACAGTTGGTTTACCTTGCCCCTGATACAAACACTCACCACTTCTCCCCTGACATCTTCAGAAGTTACTGGGGGAGTTTTACACTGTACTGCACTGTACGGCACTGTACTGCACTGTACTACACTGTACTGCACTGTACTACACTGTACTGTACTGTACTCCACTTTACTGCACTGTACTACACTGCACTACACTGTACTCCCCTGTACTGCACTACACTGCATTGAATTCTTATTTATTTATTCTTTTATATCGAGGATAATGGAATAAGCACTTATGTGCTTTTATTACATCCAATCCCCGTGTGTATGCGGTTTTGTAAATTTTGTCATCCGTTCCCACCGGCACACAATGGCCTAGTCTTGCAAAAAGTGGAACAGGATTTAACATGTGCGCAAGATGTTCTGCATGTGTTCGCACATGGGACCTCGGATTATAGTCTCATCCGGGCAGTGTGTCGTGGGCACACTGAATCTTCTTTCTTCTTCTTTATCAAAAACTCATACAGCAACTGTTGACTTCACTGTGGGAGAGAACTGTTATCTCCATCTTTGTGGAAAAAGGGAGGAGAATGGAAAGTTGAAGCTGAGGGGAGACCACCCCTCCTCAGGTGCATGAATGGACACTCTAACACATACACAGCTATAATTCAAATCCTTTGATTTCTGTTATCCTTACATGAATTGACATTCTAAAACATACACAGCTATAATTCAAATCCTTTGATTTCTGTTATCCTTACATGAATGGACACTCTAACACATACACAGCTATAATTCAAATCCTTTGATTTCTGTTATCCTTACATGAATGGACACTCTAACACATACACAGCTATAATTCAAATCCTTTGATTTCTGTTATCCTTACATGAATGGACACTCTAAAACATACACAGTTCAAATTCAATTCCTTTGATTTCTGTTATCCTTACCAGATTACAGAGGACTGATCGATACAAAATATCAAAACACAAAACAATGTCTGAAAATTGGCATGTATTATTCCATTACAACACTTCAACACAGTATGACAAGAGCAAATAAAGTAGTCAATTTCTTGGAATACTGTTCAACTCCTGCAGTAAATCCTATCTGTCATCTCCAATGACCCCTAGAAACTAAACACTGCTTTGCTCCCTTCCCCTGAAGTTCTCCAATGACCCCTAGAAACTAAACACTGCTTTGCTCCCTTCCCCTGTTTCCTAAAGTTCTCCAATGACCCCTAGAAACTAAACACTGCTTTGCTCCCTTCCCCTGAAGTTCTCCAATGACCCCTAGAAACTAAACACTGCTTTGCTCCCTTCCCCTGTTTCCTAAAGTTCTCCAATGACCCCTAGAAACTAACACTGCTTTGCTCCCTTCCCCTGTTTCCTAAAGTTCTCCAATGACCCCTATACACTAAACACTGCTTTGCTCCCTTCCCCTGTTTCCTAAAGTTCTCCAATGACCCCTATACACTAAACACTGCTTTGCTCCCTTCTCCTGTTTCCTAAAGTTCTCCAATGACCCCTATACACTAAACACTGCTTTGCTCCCTTCCCCTGTTTCCTGAAGTCAAAAGGAGCTCAGTTTTCACTGTGTGGGCTTGCCTTTCATGGTCAGTTATCTTCCAGATCATATAAAGAAAACAGTACTGTTGGAAGGACACTACTATAATCCAGCAGACGCTATCAGGAATCATCATGACGACTGTCGCTGTGCGTGGTGTGCTCACGCTCACCTTCTTGTACTCCAGCTCGGTGGGGTTGTGTCTCTGCAGCCACTCTTTGATGGTTCGGTCCTTGAAGGAGCCGGTCACCCCGCTTAAGACCTGGATCTTTCGCAGCGTCTCAGACTCTGTGATCAGCTCTATCACACCTGCAAACATGCAAACATGCATGCATAGACGCACACACACACACACTCACATTCACACTCTCTCTCACACACACAAACTCACACACTCTCTCTCACGCACACACTCTCACACACACACTCACACACATACTCTCTCTCACACACACACACAAACTCACACACTCTCATACTCTCTCTCTCACACACACACACACACACAAAAACACACATACAGACACTCTCTCACACACACACTGACACACATACTCTCTCTCTCACACACACACACACACACACACACACACAAACACACATACAGACACTCTCTCTCTCACACACACACACACACAAAAACACACATACAGACACTCTCTCTCTCACAAACACACACAATTGTTCATGAACTGCAGGAGCTGTGGAACACAAAGGACAGAGGAGGAGAGCAAGGATTAAGGATGGGGGGCGGGGCACACCTCTTTTGGGCCCTGTGGCCAGACAGGAGAAGGTGAGGATCTTGAGGTCCAGCCCCTCCTGAAGCCACAGCATGTCCATGATGCGGATCACCTGCAGGGTCAGCATGTCCTGCCTCAGGTCATCCCCCACCTGCAACAACCATCGTTATCGTCATTATCGTCATTATCATCATTGTTATCGTCATCATCGTCATCGTCATTATCATCATCATCATTATCGTCATCATCGTCGTCATTATCATCATTGTCGTCATCATTGTTATCATTACCATCATAATAAAATAATAATAATATGATAATGTATGGAATGTATAAAAGGTAAAGGTAAAGGAGTCCCATAACCTATAAGGTCGTAGGGGAGCGAGGCGTCAGAGACCTCACTTCTCTAGGGCCAGCATATTGAGGGCGGCGCCCATCTCCTCTCCCTCGCTGCTTTACCTTCCCTGACCCTAAAGAGGGCAGGTACCCATTTACAGCTGGGTGAACTGGGGGAACTGTACTGAAGCCAAGGCACGCAAACGGTCACCCATTCAACTGGTAACCACGCTCGACGCTGCTTAACTTGGCTGGGGGAAAGCGAGTGCTCCGACCACTGAGCTATCCCGTCCCCAATGTATACAGCACTGAATCTTGTAAAGTAAACAAATTGAAGCGCTTGCATTCAAATCATTCACACGCATGCAACCATCCACAAATATCAGGATAAACAAATATCAAATTTATACACACACATACAGCTCAACATTGGGGGGGGGACGGGCAGCCAGTGAAGAGATTGTAGAAGAGGAGTGATGTGTTCAGATTTTTTTCTTTCAAAGAACAAGTCGAGCTGCAGAGTTTTGTATGGAATGAAGGGAGTGGATGGATGATGCTGGTAAACCAGCCAGGAGAGAATTACAGTA
>CM054158.1:53630730-53670730 GCA_028751875.1 Rapana venosa | reverse complement strand
ACTTACCAGACTGGATCACAGCACAGTAGATACCACCATACCAACACCATCACCACCCACAACCACATATCATTTAGCAACCTAGCAGCCCACGCAGTACACGCTACAAACAGACACTGCATCATGCTACCTTCATACACACACATACATCAGACTGCATTGTAAGCACATCACTCCCGTCCATCGTGAATAACTGCAGTCTCGCTGTCACATCCCTGCCACATCACCACACACATCACGAATACATCAGCCACGTGTCATCATAACACATCACCACATCGTGAATACATCAGCCACGTGTCATCATAACACATCACCACGCCACATCATAAATACATCAGCCACGTGTCATCATAACACATCACCACGCCACATCATAAATACATCAGCCACGTGTCATCATAACACATCACACACCACATCATGAATACATCAGCCACGTGTCATCATAACACATCACCACACCACATCATGAATACATCAGCCACGTGTCAGTAATGTGTCATCATAACACATCATCACACCACATCGTGAATACATCAGCCACGTGTCATCATAACACATCACCACACTGTGAATACATCAGCCACATATAAGTAATGGTCAAAGCACCACATTGTGAAGAAATAAGCCACATATATACAGTAACGTGTCATCACACTACATTGTGAATATATCAGCCACATACCAGTAATGTGTCTTCACACCACATTGTAAATAAATAAGCCACATATATACAGTAATGTGTCATCACACCACATTGTCAATATGTCAGCCACATACCAGTAATGTGTCATCACATCACATTGTCAATATGTCAGCCACATATACACAGTAATGTGTCATCACATCACATTGTCAATATGTCAGCCACATACCAGTAATGTGTCATCACATCACATTGTCAATATGTCAGCCACATGCCAGTAATGTGTCATCACATCACATTGTCAATATGTCAGCCACATACCAGTAATGTTTCATCACACCACATTGTCAATATGTCAGCCACATACCAGTAATGTGCCATCACACCACATTGTCAATATGTCAGCCACATACCAGGAATGTGTCATCACACCACATTGTGAACACGTCAGCCACATACCAGTAATGTGTCGCCACATCACATTGTCAATGTGTCAGCCATATACCAGTAATGTGTCATCACACCACATTGTCAATATGTCGGCCATATACCAGTAATGTGTCGCCACATCACATTGTCAATATGTCAGCCATATATATACAGTAATGTGTCATCACACCACATTGTCAATATGTCAGCCATATATATACAGTAATGTGTCATCACACCACATTGTCAATATGTCAGCCACATACCAGTAATGTGTCATCACACCACATTGTCAATATGTCAGCCACATACCAGTGATGTGTCATCACACCACATTGTCAATATGTCAGCCATATATATACAGTAATGTGTCATCACACCACATTGTCAATATGTCAGCCACATACCAGTAACGCGTCATCACACCACATTGTCAATATGTCAGCCACATACCAGTAATGTGTCATCACACCACATTGTCAATATGTCAGCCATATACCAGTAATGTGTCATCACACCACATTGTGAATGTCAGCCACATACCAGTAATGTGTCGCCACATCAACCCTAGCAGTGCTGTTCCCGGAACATTCCAAGAAAACCTTACAAAGCCGCATGGTAAATTCCAGAATAATCTGGGATGACATAGGTGATCGTAACTGACTGCTCAATTTTGCTTTCAAGGGTCAATCCAATGAATGCTAACTCAATGGAGTTGCAGTGAAATGGATCCCTCCGTTTTGTGGTGACGCATGATTTTGGCTATATTTGAAACATTCAGCAGATTTTCTCAGCATAATAAAGACATACAAATTATTCATCCTTGAAAAGTTTATTATGTCTAGCTTTGAGATTGTTACACAGTTTTTCAATAGATGACTGTAATCATTTTTTACAACTTTTCAAAATATGTCATTGAATGCTGAACAATGAAATTTTGGGCTGCTTATCTTACATGGCTTGAACTGTTCACAAACTAGCCCCCTTGAAGCAATGTGATGATTTTTCACCAATGTAAAGTTCCCTGAAGTTGGCTGAATCCATCTGATGTCACTTTTTGCACTATACAATTTTTGTTTTTAAAATCATAACACTGGACAGCCTGAAATCCCAAAGAATGCACTTGTCCACATGTCAAAGAAAAACAGCCAACACACACAAACCAAGCAAGCTTATGGTCAAGGGAAGCAACTGTGTTTAGAAAAATGATTGCCCTACAGGCCAGAGTACTTTTCCTTCAGTTGAACATCGCTTAGTGTTGGGGTTTTTTTAAATTTGTAATTCTGCCAAATCTTAAGCTTCGGCAAGTCAAAGTGAACGTCATTTCGCACATACACGCAGCATGAATTTTGACTGGTTTCGGGGTTTGTTTTATTATGGGACCAATTATGATCGGTCATTTCTCATGCTCACGAAAAATGGTGGCCAACTTTGCACCAGAATTTCTCAAAGACTAGCATTCAGTCCACAACTCATGGTTGAAGAACAAACAAACGAAGCTTCAGATGAAAATCAGATCCATTAAACCCTGGCCCCCCATACAAGTGCAATACCCATGAACACCCATCACCACATGACTTAAGCGTCACAACTCCAAACACTTACATCTTTGTCCTTGGCAGCCTTGACCTTCTCAGCCACAGACGTCATGACCTTGACCAGGTCCTCCTGTTTGCGGAACTCCTGGTAGAGGGTGTCCCCGGCCACGCTGGCCAGCGCCACGAACATGAGCTCGTAGCGACGCTTGTAGCTGGCGTCCTGCCCCGCCACGCCCTTCAGCAGCCTGCCGACAAACCGACAAACCAAGCAGTGGCTGATCATTATAATTCACACACCGCAATTCCCTGATTTAGTGTACACCCTTCAGCAGCCTGCCCAAGCAAGCAGTGGCTGATAATTATAATCCACACACTGCAATTCCCTGATTTATTATACACCTTTCAGGGGACGGGATAGCTCAGTGGTCGGAGCACTCGCTTTCCCCCAGCCAAGTTAAGCAGCGTCGAGCGTGGTTACCAGTTGGATGGGTGACCGTTTGCGCGCCTTGGCTTCAGTACAGTTCCCCCCAGTTCACCCAGCTGTAAATGGGTACCTGCCCTCTTTAGGGTCAGGGAAGGTAAAGCAGCGAGGGAGAGGAGATGGGCGCCGCCCTCAATTTGCTGGCCCTAGAGAAGTGAGGTCTCTGACGCCTCGCTCCCCTACGACCTTATAGGTTATGGGACACCTGTACCTTTTTTTTTTTTTTAGCAGCCTGCCCGTAAAAGCAAGGAAGCAAGCAGTGGCTGATAGTTATAACGCCAGTCACACATCAACTCCCTCATTTACTATTACCACCTTCTTCACCATCAGCTTCTTTGACACACACAAAGCTGGTTTCTCACTGAATTTGTCATCTCCAACATAAAAGCATTAAACATGGGGGGGGGGGGAAGGGGTGGAATGTGTTTAGGATTTTACTTTGTGAGTGGGTGGGTATGTCTTACTCTATGTATGTATATATATATGTGTGGAAGGGGGGGGATGTTGTATTTTTAAAAATCCTGAACAAAAAGGTTCTTTTAAAAAAGAAAAAAACAATTATATGCATAATCATGTACCAAACTTTTATTCATCACAGAACTCACTTTCACCCATGGACATGCAATAAAACTGAAAACGTATAGAAATGAATAAATATAGATAAAAAAAAAAGAAATTAATATAATCAAAAAGAATAAAGAGGCTAATTAGGTTCAAAATAGAGTAAGAAAGATTTTTTTTTTTAATATTTAAAAAACTGGAAAAATAAGACAAAGAAGAAAGAAACCACCACCACCACCACCACCACCGCCACCACGCCACCACCACCAATAACAACAACACCAAACTGAAAAAGATAGAAAGAAAGAGCAGAAGAGAAGATGACACGCTGTATTAAACAAAAAGAAAGTAGTATTTTACACAGGCACAGAACAACAAAAGAAGGAAGCAAACAAAGAAGTCAAAGCTGCTGTTGCACGGGCCAGACGTATATATAAAAATAAGATAGAAGACAAGTTTGCAGGGAACAATTTTCGTGCTGCATGGCAGGGTATCAAAAATATGTCTGCAGTAAACATGGTAGGTGTCCAACATAGGTCAAAGATCAGTTTGCAGGGGGTATGTGATAACAACTTACCAGACCATCTAAACGCATTTTTTACTGGCTTTGAAAAAGCATGATTTCTCAGATGAAATAAATTACCTGAAGCAATCCCTAGTTTTTGAGAATAGCGTCATTGTTGATGAAAAAGTTATCTGTAAGCACTTAAACTAAAGGCAATAAATATTAACAAATCTCCCGGACCAGACGGTATATGTGGAAGAACCCTGAAATTCTGCGCTACTGAGCTTGCCAGTGTCCTTCAACACCTGTTTCATGCCTTACTGGATACTTGTCAGATTCCAGTTAAATTTGGAAAACTTCCAATGTAATACCTATTTCAAAGAACCCAATCCTTCTCGGCCCAACGATTTTAGACCTGTAGCTCTCATATCTCTTGTGATGAAAACACTAGAAAAGATCGTAAAATCTCTCATTCTTTCCGCTACAGAGAAAGACCTTGACCGACTACAATTTGCGTACAGGTTTGAAGGGGTGTCGAAGATGCCAAACTATTCATTTTGAACAAGTTGTAGAGCCACATGGAAACACCTGACTCTCATGCCAGAATATTGTTCGCTGACTTTAGTTCAGCTTTCAATACAATGCAGCCTCACGTTCTTCTTCTTCTTCCTCCTTTTTTGTCATGTTTCTCCCAGGGGAGGTTTGACATTGATGAGCCTTCTCCATCTCTCTCTGTTTTGAGCTTCCCCCTTATTTCTGCCCCTTTCTCTAAGATCATCTGCAATACAGGCAGCCCAGGTTTTGCAGCCTCGCGTTCTGGTTAACAAAATCATTTCAAAATTTGACGGTGACAATAAACTTGTTCGTTGGCTGATTGAATTTGTAAACAACACGTGAATTTGTAACCAACAGACCACAGCGTGTTTTTGCCAAATATCTTCTTGGGTTAGATTTACCTGCACTGGTTCTCCCCAGGGTTGCGTCCTTTCACCACTTCTGTACATTCTATACACAGATGATTGCAGAAGCAGCTATGGAAATTCCTTTCTGGTAAAGTTCGCAGACAACAATGCTCTGTTATCTCTCTTATCCGGATCAGTCTTAGACCATGGTCCAGCCCTCACTGAGTTCGTACACTGGTGTGACGAGGCCTATCTGGAGCTAAATGTTTCTAAAACTAAAGACCTGCCTATCGACTTCAGAAGATCAGGGCATACTCCTAAGAATATTATTATCCATAATCAAGAAGTTGAAAACGTTTCAAACTATAAGTATCTGGAAACTGTTTTTGACCAAAGTTAAACCGGGACGTTAACACTGACGCTACTGTCCAAAAGGGACAACAACGTATGTATTTTCTGAGGAAACTGAACTAATTTTTTGTAGACAAAAAGATTCTTTCCTTGTTTTACAAGTCTTACATAGAGAGTGTTCTAAGTTTTGCTTTCATTTGTTGGTACAATAACCTTAGTGTTAAAAACAAGAATGGCCTGCAGAGAACTGTAAGAATCTGCTCACAAATAATTGGAGAAGAACAAAGAGTCTCATGTTGTTTCTGCAATCAGCGTTTGTCCAAAGCATTCCCATTTTGGCCGACCCTTCCCATACTTTTTCCAGAATTTTTCAGTTTTTGCTTTGGAACCCCATTTTCAGTGTCCCATCAAAAACTAACAAAAAAAAGCATTTTTTGTGCCAGAAGCATTAAAATTTGAATTGACTACCTATTTTTACATTTCTTGAATTACTTGTCGATTGTCTTTGTTATGAGTGTAGTCAAACATAATTATGTGTGGGGTGTGAATTAATCTGTTTTAGCAATGGTTTTTAAAAATTGAATTCATAGTTGGGGTGTTATGTGGGGGGTTTTGTGGTGTGTTTCACATGCATGCACGTGCGTGTGAGGTTGCGAAAATGGTGCTAAATAATAAGTTTTTATGTCTTTATCAAGGTTTTGCCTTTTTGGGTTTTTTTAAATTTTGTTCACAATTGGTTGTGCTTTCGCGTGCGGGTGGTGTATGCCGCGTTGTGTGTTTGTGTGTGTGTTCTGAATTTTTATTTGAACATTTTGAAAGTTTTTTAACCCCTAGAAAATTTTGCTTTTTGTGTCCTTTTAGATTTTGATGATATCAATTGCCTGTCAGAATTGCAATTGCCCTTCTGGGGTAATTAAAAATTTTTTTTTACTTTACTTGACTTTGACACCCCCTCCCCCCCTTAAATAAACAAAAAAAAAACTGAAAAAGCCCAAGAAAAGAAGAAAAACACCAGAAGACACAAAACACAGGAACAGGGCAAAGCCAAATGGGAAAATACAAAACAAAGCGGGAAAGGGCGGTTGACCGAAAAACACAAAACAAAGGGGCGGCAAACCCCAACTACAAAAAAAAAGCCGGGAGAAAGGGGGTTGTGACCAGAAACACAAAAAAACAGGAACGGGGCAAAGCCACTAAAAATACAAAAACAAAGGCGGGAGAAGGGCGGTCTGCTGACCAGGGAAAAAACTGGTGGGCAAAAGGGACGCTCTTGCGGAGGTCTCCGCAGCAGGTGAGCCCGAGGGGAGTTGTGGTAGCTCCAAAATTTGGCCTGAACCCAAAAAAAACAAAAACCCCCCCCATCGTCAATACCCGCCATCACCAACCATGGCGGGGGGGGGGGTAAGGGGGGGTGGGCAAGGGGGGGGGGGGGGGGGGGGAAGTGGAGGGAAAGGGGGGTAAAAACAGGGGGGTGGTGGTGGTGGTGGACATTCCTCACTTAACACCCTGGGGGGGGGGTCACCCCGAATGTGGACTTTGTCTCAACATCCCGCCTGGGACACGCAAAATGGGCAAGTAACACCGGACCCGGGGTTTGTGTTTTATGACGTTTTCCAGCCCTCCCCATATACAGGCAGCCACACCCCGACTTCAGGCATTTTTTTTTATCCCTTTCGAGAGTACAGGTTGTTTGGCTAAGAGGCCGTCATGGTTGAAGACGATCTCAATGTACCATTTCAAGGCATACCACCATCATTTCAAGGCAGACCTTGGCACTGTGTGTACACCCACACCTGACAAAGCCTGAGGTCAGGGTCAGGGTCAGGGGAGGGTCATTGTGCATCCTCAGACACCTGGGTCAGGGTCAGGGTCAGGGTCAGGGTCATTGTGCATCCTCAGACACCGACACACAACTAACTACATGGCAACATTCCTAGTGGCATCAAACCGAGACACTGCCCATTTGCTCTGGTCACAGTCAGCAGAAGCCACATTTGAACGGTTGCCTGCCTGCTGCCTCATGGGGCAAGACATCAATCACAATGTCACAGAGACGGTCATTCTAATAATAATAATAATAATATATGGAATTTATAGAGCGCTATATCTTGCAATTACAAACCAGAGCGCTTCCATTCAATCTGCTCCCACACAAACAACCAACAATGATTAACAATATTCTAACAAATTCAAATGTACACACACACACACACACACACACACACACACACACACACACACACACACAGGTTGTACATTTCAGCAGGGTGTTGGAATTTTGGCTTTCAAAGGCAGGGACAGACATGAGATGAAACAAGAGGGAAACATCTTAGGTTTGAAATAGGTATGTTTTGAGGCTGGATTTAAAGCTGTCGTAAGTAGGCTTTTCACGAAGGGAGAGAGGGAGGTCATTCCAGATTGATGGACCAGAAATAGAGAAAGAGCGACGGCCAACAGTGGATTGGTTGAATCTAGGTATTCGTAAGCACAAGGTATCTGCAGCAGAGCGGAGGGAACGAGAAGGAGTGTACACGTGAAGACATTCACAGAGGTAGGAGGGTGCTGTTTTGTGGAGACATTTGTAACAGAGGGTACTGATCTTGTACTTTACTCTCTGTGGCACAGGCAACCAGTGGAGAGGTTGCAGGAGTGGAGTAATATGCTCAGATTTTTTCTTTTTGAAGACTAATCGAGCTGCAGAGTTTTGTATGCGTTGAAGGGAGTGGATAGATGATGCTGGCAGACCAGCCAAAAGAGAATTACAATAGTCCAGACGTGAAAGAATAAGAGATGTGACAAGTTTGGATGTTGCATCAGTGGACAGGTACTTTCGGATTGCACTTATACGTCGTAATTGATAGTAGCAGGACTGGCAGGTCTGGGTGATGAACTTTTGCATAGAGAGTGTGTTGTCAATAACACCACCTAGACACTTAACTGCACTGGATAGCGGAACTGATGTATTGCCAAATTCTATTGAATCTGTTGTGATGGAAGAGAGTTTGTGTTTGGTCCCTATAATCATGGCTTCGGTTTTATCTGCATTTAGCTGTAACTTGTTTTGTATCATCCAGTTTTGAATGTCCTGAAGACAAAGTGACATATTCATCAAGAGAGAAGGCAGATTTTCAGGAATGTCACTGCTTTGAATCTGAGAGTCATCAGCGTAGAAATGATGGTTGATATGGTGACGGTTTATTATGTATGAGAGTGGAACAGTGTAGAGAGTGAACAGGACAGGGCCCAGAACTGATCCTTGTGGGACTCCACATTCTAGTTTTACAGGAATTGATTGAATTTTGTTTACTGAGACTGTCTGGAATCGATCAGTGAGGTATGAACTAAACCAGGTAAGGGCTGTGCCAGTAACACCGAACGTTTTTTGGAGACGGAGAGAAGGATAGAGTGATCTATAGGTCAAATGCTGCAGATAAGTCAAGAAGAGTGAGAAGAGAGATTTTCCCTGAGTCAGAAGCGTTTAGAAGCGTGTTTAACGTATGGACTAGGGTGGTTTCAGTGCTGTGGTTGACGCGATTGGCAGACTGAAATGCGGGAAGGAGACTATTTGAATGAAGATGGCTGTTGAGTTGTTTCAGAACTACTTTTTCAAGGACTTTGGAGATGAAAGGTAGGTTAGAAACAGGTCTGTAATTTTTCAGTCTGCATTGGTGCAGAAATAGTCGTGGAGACAGTCCTTCTGCACGTGAGCACAGATTCCTTTTTTTCTTCTTTTAGCCCCAGACAGCAGAGAAACTTCTTCCCCCTCTTGACTGTTTGCCCAGCTCCCAGTCAAGCTTGTCGTTCCTCTGCTGAAACTTTCTGCAAGCAATGTGCTGGAAGCTGCTCTTTCTTTCTTTCCTGAACACAGGACAGAGTTAGGTCCAGAAGACAAATAAAACTATTCAGAAAAGAAAAAAAACTACAGTACAGTATCATTGTTATCATCACTGCTGTCAAATGTGTTGATAACATCATCATCATTATTATCATGGCTGTTATCATCAGTGCTGACATCATTATCATCATCATCATTATCATCATCATCATTATCATGGCTGTTATCATCATCACAGTTATCTTCATCATCACCTTCACAAACAGGCCCGGTCAGGGGAAATCACTCACCTGGATCAGCTGGGGCAGGAAGTGAGCGAGGTCATCGGCAGGAATACGAGCCAGACTCTCCGCGGCGAACTCTCGCACACCAAGATCCGGGTACCTGCCCATTGCCGTTATCATTGTCAACACAGTCAACAACAGCAGCAACAACAAGTCTATCTCACCATGCTATTGTACCTGCCCATTGCCGTTGTCATTGTCAACACAGTCAACAACAGCAGCAACAACAAGTCTATCTCACCATGCTATTTTACCTGCCCATTGCCGTTGTCATTGTCAACACAGTCAACAACAGCAGCAACAACAAGTCTATCTCACCATGCTATTTTACCTGCCCATTGCCGTTGTCATTGTCAACACAGTCAACAACAGCAGCAACAACAAGTCTATCTCACCATGCTATTTTTACACTTGCTGACCACAGAGCAATACATCATAGCAGGGCTGTCTGTCACCCTGTGACGAATCAGAGCTCAGGTAAAAACTGTGCAGCAGCCATAGATATACATACAAACAACTCTGCCAAGATGAAAACCACTGGTTCAGTCAGCCATAGATATACATACAAACAACTCTGCCAAGATGAAAACCACTGGTTCAGTCACCCATAGATATACATACAAACAACTCTGCCAAGATGAAAACCACTGGTTAGCCATCCCACATGTAACTGGCCTCGCCAGCCATAAAACACACACACACACACAGAGGACAATGTCATCCAATTTTGTTGTGTATAACCCCACCAACCACAGAGGCCATCTCAGGGCTGTCACCTTGCCAATTTTTTTTTTAAATCTCAGATCAAAACTGTGCACCTATACACAGATTGAAACAGGGTTTAAACCCAACTCTACTGATGTTCCTTGTGTCAGCACCCTGGCCAACCATAAGGGTCAGCCCAGGACAGTCACCACATTGTGGGAGAAACCACATCGACCACACATAAAGCAAGGCAAAACCAACACCAGATTCCTTAAAACCAACCTTGTTCTTAGCAAATGACATCTTCACCTATATCAGACAGAAAATGCACGATTCTCTCAGAAAGTTAAAAATATTGTCCAGTAGATCATCGCATAGGACAATCAATATGTAGTAAAAGAACACTTTGTCCAACAAAAACAACAAAACAAATACACAGGAATAACATTAATTGAAAGACCAAACTGTAGGTCTAGAAATGAGGACCTAAATGCATTGCTCTTAACTGCCACCCCCCCCCCCCCCCCCCTCTTCTGCCCACAATTGAAGATTTCTTTCTTTTGTTTGTTTGGTTCTTATTTTTTCCCTGAAGGCTTTCCTTTTTTCTGGCAATTATTTGATAAACAGAATCACCATTATCAATGAAAAACAAGTCTTAAAGTCTGTAGTTCTTGAGTCACTCACACACACACACACGTGTACACACACACACACACACACACACTCACACACACACGTACACACACACACGTGTACACACACACACACTCACACACACACGTACACACACACACACGTACACACACACACACACACACACACACACACGTGTACACACACACACGTGTACACACACACACACGTGTACACACACTCACACACACGTACACACACACACACACGTACTGGGGCAGGAGTATCTCGAAGGCCTGTGTGGGATGCAGGGGAGGCCACGAGGACAGCAAGGACCTCAGGTCAGCCAAACTGGCCCACTCCCAGCCGTGGTGACCTTTGGCCTGCAAGATGCGGGGCAAGGCTGTGGGCTGCTCGCAGAGGTAGTGGCGGTACTGCCACACCAGCTCCATCTCTTCTGCAGACAGCCTGCACGTTGAAACACACGTCACATCAGTCGCAGCAGTCAGTAACTAACACCCCTTTCCAGAAGCTCAGAAATAGAAACCGCTGGTTCAAACCTTGGGGGGGGGGGAGGGTGGTTATATGGATGCTATAGCTGAGTGGTTAGGACTGTTTGACTTCATGGGTTCCAATCTCACCACCAGCATCTGGTGAATTAACACATTTTTTCTTGACAATCTTCCAGGTCAACTAAAGGTGCAGACCTGGCAGTGCCATCATTCCCCTTCCTTTCACATATATACACAAATGCAGAAGATCAAATGTGCATGTTTCACTTCCCAAAATTCCTGTCAGCATCCGGTGGGTTACATAAAAACACAAACATACCCAGCATGCATCATGTACAAAAAACTGAGCTGCTCTGACATTGGAATGTGTCTATGAGGCCAGACAGCACATCTCCTGCAGAGAGACAAGCACAGGAAAAGACAAGCACCACACAACCCACTGCAGACAGACAGCACATCTCCTGCAGAGTGACAGACAAGCGCTACACAACCCACTGAGTAAGGGAATGCAGAGAAGACAAAAGAGAAGATTTCTGTTTGAACCCAAGCTTATCCCCCATCCACTAAACCCTGAGCAGCAGTCTGGGTGCTAGTCACTGCTTCTCATTCCCTCCGTTTAGTTTCCCAGCCAAAGTTCATGACTGGCAGCTGGCAGGGCGTGGATATAAATAAACAGGGCAAAAGGAAAGGCAGCACTAGCCGCTTGCAGCTGTAGCCGTGTTCAGCCGTAAATTACCCTTGTGTCTTTCACACATCCTCTTGCACAGTGAATTGTTTAAAAATGACAAGCAAAGCACTCTTTAAAATGAGCTTTAAACAAGCTTTCTTTTGACTCCAAACTCCATGTACTTTCTTTCATACTGGTTGATGTGACAGCAGTTCAAACAGACATGAAGATAAACAGGAGAGGTGCAGGAAGAAACACAATCACAAAAAACAGACATTTCTAACTCTCTCTCTAAAAAAGCATCTGTTTATATTATATAAACAATGAACATAGAGAAAACATTGAATATGTCTGCATGCAGACTAACCTTTTTGGGGGGCTGCGGAATTGAACCTGTTGGCAGAACGAGGCCATAAATAAACACACCGTAGCGGCTACCAGCTACTGCGCGCGGCCAGCGCCGTGAGAGGCAGGGTGATGGAGAGTGTGGGGAGAGAGTCTGCCGCAGTCATTAGTGTCAGCTATCTGACTTCTCTATAAACACTCCTGCTGGTCAGGTGTTAGCCTACAGCAGTACACAGTCTACTGTTTCATCAGCTTTTAGCGGTATCCTTGCTACAGCTGAAGGTTTGTTCATGAACCAATTCCAGTACAGCTCATAATTATAACCCGAGAACACAGTAGAAAACAAATGTCTTGTCAGTATCCTATACTGTCATCAAGCCAAGATACCTCACAAATGGCTCAGGTTTTTATTTCACTGATGTTTCTGATACTATTCAAAAAGCATTTTCTGATCCTGTTAAGAAATTGTTGTGATCAAATGTTTATCTACTTATCAGTCCTGTGTTGTGTAAAAAAACAAACAAATTGCACACAGGCCTGCACTTTGACATCAAAGCAACACCCAAATAAAAGCGGAAAGAAAACACACACACAAAACGGATGACGAAATTTACAAAACTGCATATACACGGGAATTAGATTTTTAAAAAAGCACATGAGTACTTATTCCATTATCCTTGAAATAAAAGAATAAGCAAAATAAATAAACACACACACATGAGCGCACGTGCACACACACACATACACACACAAGCAAACATACACACACACACAAAATGGCATAAATACATGTACGCATACCCTATACTCACACATACGTGCGCACGCACACTCATACACGCGTACGTGTGCACACCACACACATGTAACTACAAGAAGATACATGTGCTTGAGATAACTAACTGACACACAGCCAGGAAGCACCTGGCACATGTAGGTGCTGTGGCCGATCACACAAACACACACACACACACACAAACACACACACACACACACACACGTTCACACATGCATACACGGGCACATACGCATACACGCACGCACACACGTGTGCGTGAACACACACCATGTGCAAACGCACACGCCCATGCACTCACGCACACTCACATCCCGACACACACACACACAATAACACACACACACGCACACGCATGCATGCAGGGACGCACACACACAACACACACGCACTCACACAAGTAGATCTCTGCCCCCCCCCCCCCCCTCTCTCTCTCCCCCTCCTCCCCCCCCCTCCCCCCCCCCCCCCCCTCCCTCTCTCTCTCTTATCAGTCTCCTATTTTAGGGTTGTCTGAAGACTTACTTACTTACTTACTTACTTACACACACACACACACGCACACACACAGAGAAAACACACAAACATCAGCCCTTCGTTTCTTGGGAAACACCGTGTTTGTAAAAAAAATGTTTAAAATTAGTTAACCTAATTAGCTGTACAACCGTCACCACAAACAAGTAGGTATTAAAGTTTTGTTCACTAAAGTATGAGTACTGTAAAAATCAAGTAGGACATCCAGCAGCGATTGATAAATAAGCCTTTCAAGTAAAAATTCGCCCAGTCGCTAATAGACAGCAAAGAAGGAATTGTGTCTGGCACCGAGTAGCTGGAAACTTGTAACCATGACCGCGGTTGCCTGTAGCAGTCCAATGGAGTTAAAGATTACGGAGTTTAGTGCCAGCCGCAAACTAAAGACGGGTTTGCATGTTTGAGCAGCTGTAATCTTTTCATGTAAAATTGTTCTTTACGAGCCAGAAGGCCCTGGCCGGAGCTTACCGGTTTCTGTAGCGTTAAGCGACTGATGGTTTTCACCACCCTGTGTACGGACGTAATGTCTGTCGCCAAGAGTTCCGAGGCTGGTTACCTGCTTGACACCTGGGTGGAGTTAGGATAAAGGAGTAAAGTGTCTTTCGCCAAGGACACATAACCGAGCGAGCGGGGATCTAACCGAGCGACTGGATCGGTTGACCCCTTAAACCAGCGCTATCGTCGCCATGTGTACTTTCCAGAGAGTTGTAACCATGTACCCATGTGCAAGAATTGGGCAACATAAGAAACCCCAGCAACCAGATGCCCCAGGAGCAGAAGCCCCACTCTCAGGAAACGAACACCTGAATTCAGTTAGCAGTCCCGTGCCAGTGCATGAACTCCTTCTACCAGAAAGCGGAGCTGGGACACATCAGATTCCATTTACGCATCACTTCACGTACCACGTCACGTCAGTCCCAGAGAAATCCACTTCGGTAACGTCACGTCACATCACTTCAGTACGTCACGTCACGTCAGTAACTCCTTCCCAAAACAGCAGCCGTACCACGTCACGTTCACGTCACGTCACGTCACTTCACGGGTCACGTCACGTCACGTCACTTCACATCACGTCACGTCACGTCACGTCACGTCACGTCACGTCACGTCACTTCACTTCACTTCACTTCACTTCACGTCACTTCACGTCACGCGCTAAAGAAAGTACAGACTTTCCATGTAGAACAATCCTGATCTTTTACAAATGTATCCAGTTTAGCAACATTAATACCACATAATCAATTATAATCAATTAAAATCAATGTATTCAATATAATCTATTAAATGTAGGCAGATGAGCAATCAAAAGGATTTTCAGAAATCTTACGTACAATATTCCTGATCTACTACAGATATCTGGTTTGTGCAGGAGAAAATCTGACTTATCTGTGGCTTGTGCAGGAGAAAATCTGACTTATCTGTGGTTTGGGCAGGAGAAAATCTGACTTATCAGTGGTTTGTGCAGGAGAAAATCTGACTTATCAGTGGTTTGTGCAGGAGAAAATCTGACTTATCTGTGGTTTGTGCAGGAGAAAATCTGACTTATCTGTGGCTTGTGCAGGAGAAAATCTGACTTATCTGTGGTTTGTGCAGGAGAAAATCTGACTTATCTGTGGTTTGTGCAGGAGAAAATCTGACTTATCTGTGGTTTGGCAGGAGAAAATCTGACTTATCTGTGGTTTGTGCAGGAGAAAATCTGACTTATCTGTGGTTTGGGCAGGAGAAAATCTGACTTATCTGTGGTTTGGGCAGGAGAAAATCTGACTTATCTGTGGTTTGGGCAGGAGAAAATCTGACTCACGTGGCAATGTAGTCTTTCTCCAGAACATCTCTGATTGTTGACTGGATCTCTGGTGTCAGCTGATCAAAGGAATGGCTAGGCCTGTCGCACACACACATATGCACATCAAAACATGCATGTACGCATCCATGTGCTCACAAACACACACACACATGCATTCAAATGACCATTAGTCACGTCATGAATGCAGCACTGTAACTCCTATCTTATTCCATTTGCTTTTTTATTTTATTTCATTTATTTTTTACAGTTCCTCTTTCTTTCCTGGAGTTACACCCCAGGTCAAGCCTCTTCAAATGGATCCTCTCTGGGTGAATCAGTCTGTCAATTATCTGATGGAATATCTCCTCAGTGGATGTCATAGCACTTACTGAATAATGTATATCAGAGCTCCTACTCTGCAAAAACACACATCTTTACAACACCTGAAAACCACTGTATTCTGATTGCTGTTTGTGATCAGAATGCTACAAAGCTCCTACAGGGAGTACGAAACAGAGAAACAGTAGTCACAAAAACTGGCCGACTTCAACGATGCACACGTGACAGGCTGTACAGCAGGCAATCAATTTACAGGGGTGTACAGTGACAGGGTGTACAGCAGGCAATCAATTTACAGGGTGTACAGTGACAGGGTGTACAGTAGGCAATCAATTTACAGGGGTGTACAGTGACAGGGTGTACAGCAGGCAATCAATTTACAGGGGTGTACAGTGACAGGGTGTACAGCAGGCAATCAATTTACAGTGGTGTACAGTGACAGGCTGTACAGCAGGCAATCAATTTACAGGGGTGTACAGTGACAGGGTGTACAGCAGGCAATCAATTTACAGGGGTGTACAGTGACAGGGTGTACAGCAGGCAATCAATTTACAGGGGTGTACAGTGACAGGGTGTACAGCAGGCAATCAATTTACAGGGGTATACAGTGACAGGCTGTACAGCAGGCAATCAATTTACAGGGGTGTACAGTGACAGGGGGTCGGGGTAGCTCAGTGGTCGGAGCACTCGCTTTCCCCCAGCCAAGTTAAGCAGCGTCGAGCGTGGTTACCAGTTGGATGGGTGACCGTTTGCGCGCCTTGGCTTCAGTACAGTTCCCCCAGTTCACCCAGCTGTAAATGGGTACCTGCCCTCTTTAGGGTCAGGGAAGGTAAAGCAGCGAGGGAGAGGAGATGGGCGCCGCCCTCAATATGCTGGCCCCTAGAGAAGTGAGGTCTCTGACGCCTCGCTCCCCTACGACCGTATAGGTTATGGGACTCCTTTACCTCCTTTACCTTTTTTTTACAGTGACAGGGTGTACAACAATAAACTTACTGTGGTGTACAGTGACAGGGTGTACAACAATAAACTTACTGTGGTGTACAGTGACAGGGTGTACAACAATAAACTTACAGTGGTGTACAGTGACAGGGTGTACAGCAATAAACTTACAGTGAAGTACAGTGATAAGATGTACAGCAATAAACTTACAATGATGTACAGTGATAAGATGTACAGCAATAAACTTACAGTGATGTACAGTGATAAGATGTACAGCAATAAACTTACAGTGGTGTACAGTGATAAGATGTACAGCAATAAACTTACCGTGGTGTACAGTGATAAGATGTACAGCAATAAACTTACAGTGGCGTACAGTGATAAGATGTACAGCAATAAACTTACAGTGGCGTACAGTGATAAGATGTACAGCAATAAACTTACAGTGGCGTACAGTGATAAGATGTACAGCAATAAACTTACAGTGGCGTACAGTGATAAGATGTACAGCAATAAACTTACAGTGGTGTACAGTGATAAGCTGTACAGTGAAAAACTTACAGTGGCGTACAGTGATAAGATGTACAGCAATAAACTTACAGTGGTGTACAGTGATAAGATGTACAGCAATAAACTTACAGTGGCGTACAGTGATAAGATGTACAGCAATAAACTTACAGTGGTGTACAGTGATAAGCTGTACAGTGAAAAACTTACAGTGGTGTAAAGTGATAAGCTGTACAGCAATAAACTTACAGTGGTGTAAAGTGATAAGCTGTACAGCAATAAACTTACAGTGGTGTAAAGAGATAAGCTGTACAGCAATAAACTTAGAGTGGTGTAAAGAGATAAGTTGTACAGCAATAAACTTACAGTGGCGTACAGTGATAAGATGCACAGCAATAAACTTACAGTGGTGTACAAAGATAAGCTGTACAGCAATAAACTTACAGTGGTGTACAAAGATAAGCTGTACAGCAATAAACTTACAGTGGTGTACAAAGATAAGCTGTACAGTGAAAAACTTACAGCTTGACAGTGTTCACCACAGGAGGGAAGTAGATAGTCTTGTCAAACTCTGGTAGATTCACCTGCACACACACAAAATGCACACACACAAAATGTCACTGTCACTGACAGTGATCACAGACAATCACAGACACACTCACAGACAATCCTACCCCTGACAATCACTGATGAAGACAGATCTACACAGACACAACAATCACAAATACAGACACATTCACAGACAGAAGATCCTACCCCTGACAATCAGAGACAGATCTACACAGACACAACAATCTCAAATACAGACACATTCACAGACAGAAGATCCTACCCCTGACAATCAGAGACAGATCTACACAGACACAACAATCACAAATACAGACACATTCACAGACTGAAGATCCTACCCCTGACAATCAGAGACAGATCTACACAGACACAACAATCACAAATACAGACACATTCACAGACTGAAGATCCTACCCCTGACAATCAGAGACAGATCTACACAGACACAACAATCACAAATACAGACACATTCACAGACTGAAGATCCTACCCCTGACAATCAGAGACAGATCTACACAGACACAACAATCACAAATACAGACACAGTCACTGGCAGGACTGCCAGCCAGTCACAGAAAGACAGTCATGAACAGCAACAGAAAGACAGTCATGAACAGCAACAGAAACAGCAACAGAAAGACAATCATGAACAGCAACAGAAAGACAATCATGAACAGCAACAGAAAGACAACCATGAACAGCAACAGAAAGACAGTCATGAACAGCAACAGAAAGACAACCATGAACAGCAACAGAAACAGCAACAGAAAGACAATCATGAACAGCAACAGAAAGACAGTCATGAACAGCAACAGAAAGACAACCATGAACAGCAACAGAAAGACAACCATGAACAGCAACAGAAAGACAGTCATGAACAGCAACAGAAAGACAGTCATGAACAGCAACAGAAAGACAGTCATGAACAGCAACAGAAAGACAACCATGAACAGCAACAGAAAGACAACCATGAACAGCAACAGAAAGACAATCATGAACAGCAACAGAAACAGCAACAGAAACAGCAACAGAAACAGCAACAGAAACAGCAACAGAAAGACACAGGGGCAGACAGGGAGAAACAGTTCTGCTAGAGGGACACGCTGACCCAGACAGACAGACAGACAGAGAGACAGAGAGGACACACAAAGAGACAGACAGACAGAGTGACAGAGAGAACACAAAAAGGACACACACAGAGACAGACAGACAGACAAACAGAGAGGACACACAGAGAGGACAAACAGAGAGGACACACAGAGAGGACACACAGAGAGGACACACAGAGAGGACACACAGAGAGGACACACAGAGAGGACACACAGACAGACAGACAGACAGACAGAGAGGACACACAGAGAGGACACAGAGAGAGGACACACAGAGAGGACACCAAAAAGGACACACAGACAGACAGACAGACAGGACACACAGAGAGGACACACAGACAGACAGAGAGGACACACAGAGAGACAGACAGAGAGACAGACAGAGAGAGACAGAGACAGAGAGGACACACAAAGAGACAGACAGACAGAGAGGACACACAAAGATGACACACAGAGAGACAGACAGAGAGACAGGACACACAAAGAGGACAGACAGAGAGAGAGACAGACAGACAGAGAGATAGACAGAGAAGACAGACAGAGAGAACAGAGATAAGACAGACAGAAAGAACAGACAGAGAGGTGGAGAGACAGAGAGTCAGACAGCGAGGTGGAGAGAGAGACAGCGAGGTGGAGAGAGAGACAGACAGCGAGGTGGAGAGACAGACAGCGAGGTGGAGAGAAGAGACAGACAGCGAGGTGGAGAGAGAGACAGCGAGGTGGAGAGACAGACAGCGAGGTGGAGAGACAGACAGCGAGGTGGAGAGACAGACAGCGAGGTGGAGAGACAGACAGCGAGGTGGAGAGACAGACAGGGAGGTGGAGAGAGAGACAGGGAGGTGGAGAGACAGACAGGGAGGTGGAGAGACAGACAGGGAGGTGGAGAGACAGACAGCGAGGTGGAGAGACAGACAGGGAGGTGGAGAGACAGACAGCGAGGTGGAGAGAGACAGCGAGGTGGAGAGAGAGACAGGGAGGTGGAGAGAGAGACAGACAGCGAGGTGGAGAGACAGACAGCGAGGTGGAGAGAGAGAGAGTCAGACAGCGAGGTGGAGAGAGAGACAGGGAGGTGGAGAGAGAGACAGACAGCGAGGTGGAGAAACAGACAGCGAGGTGGAGAGAGAGATAGCGAGGTGGAGAGAGAGACAGCGAGGTGGAGAAACAGACAGCGAGGTGGAGAGAGAGACAGCGAGGTGGAGAGAGAGACAGAGAGTCAGACAGCGAGGTGGAGAGAGAGACAGAGAGTCAGACAGCAAGGTGGAGAGACAGAGAGTCAGACAGCGAGGTGGAGAGAGAGACAGAGAGTCAGACAGCAAGGTGGAGAGACAGAGAGTCAGACAGCGAGGTGGAGAGAGAGACCTGGAGCAGAATGGAGTCAGGCAGGAGGGTTTTGCAGGCGGGCATGGTGGGGTCTGCGGCCACGCCCATGGTCAGCGGCACGAGCTGACTGCCTTGCACCAGGTGGCTGCATACCACACACACACAACAACACCACGACACAACAACAACACCTCATCAAACAATACAAAATATACATCATTCCTATCGCAAATAACAAATACGTCATCATCTCAGGTTACGAGCAAAGGATGACACATCTCAAGGATAAAAGGATGAATCAGGTACCCTGCCAAAGTGTGTGTGTGTGTGTGTGTGTGTGTGTGTGTGTGTGTGTGTGTGTGTGGTGTGTGTGTGTGTGTGTGTGTGTGTGTGTGTGTGGTGTGTGTGGTGTGTGTGGTGTGTGTGGTGTGTGTGAGTGTGTGTGAGTGTGTGAGTGTGTGAGTGTGCGTGCGTGCGTGCGTGCGTGCGTGCGTGCGTGCGTGCGTGCGTGCGTGCGTGTGTGTGCATTTGGACTTGTTAGAACTATTACTTGCTATTGGTTGCATGACTATGTAAGAATGAGTTGAGTGCAAGCGCTTTGATTTGTCTGTGCAAGATACAGCGCTAAATAAATTCCATTTATTATTATTATTATTATTATGTCATTGGAGAGCTTACAGCTGACAGCACCGTACAATTTATCAACACATTATATACGGTGCTGTCAGCTCTGCTGTCGTTGTCATTGTCCATACTGCCATCATCATTATCTTCATCATCATTATCAGCATTGATGCTCTTCACCGTCACAGTTACAGTCATAGGGATCATCATCATCACCATCACTGTTGTCATTATTGTTATTTTCGCTGTTGTCACCATCACTGTAACCATGTAACACCCACTGACTGTGCAGTACATACACACCTTATACAGAATGGCTGTTGTTAACTGCATCATTATTGTTGTCATCACTAATGTCCTTATTATGACATAATGCCCATTATCAATGGTACTGGTTGACAGCTCTGACAGCATACTATCATCATAATTGTCATCATCACCACCATCTTTTTTTTATTATCATCACCTTCATTATTATCATCACCATCATTATTATCATCACCATTATCATATTCATTATCACCACACAATGCCTGTTGTCAGTCTGTAACAGGTAACTAATAATTACACACCATTATCGTCATCATCTGCATCACCACCATCATCATCATGATAATCATCACCACCATTATCATCATCACCATATTCATTATCATCATACATAATGCTAACTGTCAGCTTTGTGACAGGTGACTAATAAAATCACATCATCATCACCATCATCATCATCATCATCATCACCTCCAAATTGACAGCAAGATATCATCATTACACTAGTTGTTACAGATCTATAGATGTTTTACTAAAACTGCACAAAGGATCTCTCACTTACTGGTTGTACAAAAAGTAAACAGCTGCTTAAACAAACCACAACACTGTCTGTAACAATCAGCCTGAAGACCCTCATCCTCGTTACTTCTACAGCATGGTAGCCGCCTACAATGACAGGGTTTTCGAGGAAAACTCAACAAACAAAAACAAACACAAACAAAAAACCCCAACTCAACCTTGATAGTTGTATTTGTATACAAATGAAATTATTTTCCATGAAAACTAAAGGAAAACCAAAACACTTTCAGCCTTGACAGCTAGCTACACAACAGCATGAAAGATCATCATTCTCTAGTAAACCCGCACACCAAAACACTCACCCCCGCTGGTTGTACAACTGAATAGCAGCAGCACCAATGGGGGAAACAATGTGAGGTTTGGGGGCAGGATCCGAACCCTGAGTCTTGTCCGCGCCAGAGTTGTAGCGAATGCCCACCAAGGTCATGCACAACCGCATCTCCCGAGGCAAGCGGGACAAGCTGACATCAAACTGCAGCCTGAGCAAAAATTGTCAAAACAAAACGAATGAGAAGAATAGCATCTGTGAATTTTATGCTGGCAACAACAAAAAAGTGACGAAAATGACAAAAACAAAGAGAGAGGAGAAATTAAGAAAGTGTGTGAGTGTGTGTGTGTGTGTGTGTGTGTGTGTGTGTGTGTGTGTGTGTGTGAGAGACAGACAGACCGACAGACAGACAGATGGAGACAAAGAAAAAGAGAAAGAGACAGAGAGAAGGAGAGACAAGAAGAGAGAAGAGAGAGAACAAACTAACAATCTTTTTTTTTTATTGAAAGTTCAAAATAATAAGTATACACTGCAGCTTTTTTGCACCCAGCTCTCAGCCAAAGAAAAACAATCAGTCAGGAAATACCAAAAGCCATTAACTGACAAAGAAAACTGAAGGTCACACCAACAAGTAATGAAGTCAGCACACCCGACAAAAAGCTCAAATGTTGCTGACCCGTGGAAACACAGCTGCTGCTGCTGGGTCACCATTTTCCCTGAAGGAACAGACGCTCAGCCCACATCTACCACCATTGTATTGTTTTAATATTTCGGTATATTTGACATTATGGCCACTGGATTCTTTCCTAACGCAATGTGTATGTATGCTTTTCTATAACCCTGCCACTGAAGACAAATGCCTTTAGGTAGGGGAGAAGGAAGGCCATCAGCATACAAGTATGCAAGAAATGGTGAATGAATAAATAACCAGCTACTTAAAAAGAAAAAAAACATCTCTCTCTCTCTCTCTCTCTCTCTCTCTCTCTCTCTCTCTCCTCTCTCTCTCTCTCTCTCTATATATTATATATATATATATATGCACTTGTACACAACAAAAGGCCTAGACATTTTTTGTGTTTGCTGATCTTGCAAAGTCTGATGGCCTTAAAAAAAATCCAGAATCACAGAATAACAACAGGGATATATACAGACGGAGGGAACTGCTGTCACTCACACAGATCTCTTCCACTACTTGATTTTAAATGGTTGAACAAGTAATGCGGATTGTCAGCTGTGAAACAATCACAGATTTTCTGCACTGATGGGAAAGTACAAGGCTCACATCTGTCAAAGAGTAAACTCCCAAACATTGCCTTTACTCCGTTATAAATAATCTTTCATATGAAAAATGTACCGTCAGTGTTTAGTCAGACAATGACACTGGAACTGAACAGGCAGAGGTGGAACTGACCTCAGCAGCAAGAAGCAGCTTCCTCTCTGGATCTTCACTTGGACAAACCACACCTACGCCTGACATGCTGACTGGATGTGAAATACGATTTTGTCCCTTTAAAGTGCAATCAATCTACCATTTGCAAATCAGTAATTTGGTCATCTTCTTTTTCCCCCAATTGTCTTTCAGCTCAATCATGACAAAGCAAGATTTTGAACATTAATAAACCACAAGACAAGTGTTCACATTAACTTTGCGCATGTGTGCACTGCTGCACAACTGCTTCCTACATACCATTCGTCCCAGACCACGCGGTCACACAGCCCTGACGTGGTCAGCTTCTGACAGGAGGTCAGGATGTCAGGATGCAGGCGGTGGGTTCCGTGATACAGCGAGCATACCACCTTGAAGTCTTCATACCTGCAACATGGGTACGTTCACCACTTGTCTCTACATGCTCACACAAAAATGGTACCAGGGGTGAACACACTGCTTTCTTGCTGACTATCAAGGCGAAAATCCTCTACAATTTATCTTCTTTGCTTAAGACTGCCAGTACTATGGCACATAAAACAAAAAGAGGAAAAGAGGATCACCTTGCTGGCCTCCTGTTCCAACCAAAAAATTTCAGAAGTGTTTATCAATGATGATTCCTGATTTACTTTTATAACCAACTGTTTATACCTACATATATTTACTGTCATCGAAAAAAAAATTACTCAGTAACTTCAACCATACACCTCCAATCTGGTGTATCAAATGCACTTTCAAAATCTACATACAAAACTAGCTCTGATCATCGACCAACATCTATGGGGCTAATCATAAATCCAAATTCTAACTGCACATTCCCCAATGCACCACCCTCTGCAACTCATCCTAAATAGCAAACAGACTTATCTGTGTTAGAAATACCACCTACAACTGACTAGCTGTTCACAACTGTCACGGTTCGCATACTTCTGCACGGATTCCAAGCATAACTCCGTGCTGTTTCTTCCTCTGTGTGTCTGGATGCTGGTGTCTTTCTGTCTTCACATTCGCCTTTTTTTGTCACGTACGTGGTGAACTCCAGCTTAGTGGCATGCACATTCCCTTTTTCTCTGCAAGTTTGCATGCAGGTTAGCTTCTCGTGAAGTTCCTGGTCGTGAGTTAGGGTTTGGTTCATCAGCTGAGTAGCAGCGGCTTTAAATAGGAGGAGGTCTTGACTTGTGTTAGGAGGAGGAGATTCAGTCTTTGGCTGAAGTTCGTTGGTCGCCGTTCCAGCTGGGCTGTTGGGCGCCGCGTGGTGTTGTGTCTCTGTTTGGAGAGCAGGGGGGAGCAGCACTTGGAGAAGTTCAGGCTCCTGTGAACCCGGTCTTCGTTGTTGCGTCATGTCTGACCTGTCTACGTCTTCCTTGGGGTGCAGGAGTGCACCGTTCTTCCTGTGGTGTTGTGTCTCTGCTTGGAGAGCAGAGGGGAGCAGTCATCTTTGAAGAAGTTCAGGTTCCCGAGAACCAGTCTACGTTCTTCGTTTGTGCTGTCCGTCTTGTCAACGTCTTGCCTGGGATGCAGGAGTGCACCTTGTTCTTTCTCAGTGACAGGTGAGGGACGTTCCGTAGACATGATTGAGTTCTGTGATGGTTCGTTGTGCCGTTGTGGTTGTTGTTGAGTGTCTGGTGTCAATGCAATGCTTGGACGATTGGTTCTTGAATAAATTAATGTAGAATGTTTTCGAGGGAGGTTTCCTCTGTCTTTAGGTTTATGGTATATTGGGCAGGCTTAGGTTTCTCCTTTAGTGAACCATAGGATACGTTCTTAATATATGTTTTTAAATGCTATGTTTTGTCTAGAGAGAGTTCTCACTAGTGTTTAGAACACTCAGTATTCAGGTTAACTGATATGGTCGAGTCTGAGTGATTTGGGATTTAATGCAATTTTGCATATTAAGCAGCTGTGTGTGGTTGTTATTGGTTTTGCTGTAAGAACAATTATCTTTTGTGGAAGAGTGTTTCAAAAGTATTTTAACTTAACTGTATTTGAACAAAAATAATTATAGAGTATACATTAGACGTGATTTAGATTTGAAATGTAAATGATTCCTTGGGGATACATGGTTGAGTTTTTGGCTTAACAGACAAATTGTCAATCTGGAGGACGCAAGGGAAATAACCGTAGTTGCCTTGGCGCTAGTTATGGGCGTATGCTGAGGAACGGCAAGTATTGCCTGTTCCAGGTTCCTGTGGGTGCCTCCAGCGGTGGAGTCATGCCTGGAGATGGTGCAGCCTGGTGTGCCCTGAGGAGTCGCCGATGGCTTGTCCTTGACCCTCTGTCCCTTTATCCCCTGGATCCACCTTTTTTCCCCATGACCCATTGCCCTGCTGCCTTGTCCACCCATGACCCTCCTTGAGGACTTCGGCCTGCCCTGAGTTATCTCTCAGTGACTGTATGAGGGAAGCAGGTTGTGACTGTGAGGGAAGTGGGAGAACACCATTCCTCAGGCTGGTTTCTGAACTGTGCAGAAGAGGAGAGGGTATTATAGAGAGGGTTTAGAGCGAGGTTGGTGGTTATCTGTGTGTGGGGAAGCGTTTTAAGTATTTATCTGATGTGATTTGATTTTTTGGAAAGTAAGACCTTTCTTCTTCTGTCTTCTGCATTTGTTGTTGTCGGGAAGATAGTTAGAGAGGGAACGGGTGGGGGTTTAGCCACAATCCCTTAAGGAGAGTGACAACAACAACAAAAAAACCAATCTGAGTATTTCTCTGTCATAAAGAAAGGATGACTTCTACACCAAAAACAACAAAAACCCACACAAAAAAACATGAAGAAAGTAAAAAAGAAACCCACTGTCATTGCTGAGCAGATAACAATTCAAAGTTGCTAACCACAATAACACTAGTATACAAAAGTAACCTTTCAGGACAGACCATCTAGGAAAAACCCATGACCCCAGAAGAAGAGAAGTCAAAGGAAAGAGGAGGAAAGCAGGGTGAAGAGAGGCCAGGCTGTGAGTGAAGAGAGGCCAGGCTGTGAGTGTGGTGACAGAGGCCAGGCTGTGAGTGTGGTGACAGAGGCCAGGCTGTGAGTGAAGAGAGGCCAGGCTGTGAGTGTGGTGACAGAGGCCAGGCTGTGAGTGTGGTGACAGAGGCCAGGCTGTGAGTGAAGAGAGGCCAGGCTGTGTGTGAAGAGAGGCCAGGCTGTGAGTGAAGAGAGGCCAGGCTGTGTGTGAAGAGAGGCCAGGCTGTGAGTGTGGTGACAGAGGCCAGGCTGTGAGTGTGGTGACAGAGGCCAGGCTGTGAGTGTGGTGACAGAGGCCAGGCTGTGAGTGGTGACAGAGGCCAGGCTGTGAGTGTGGTGACAGAGGCCAGGCTGTGAGTGTGGTGACAGAGGCCAGGCTGTGTGTGTGGTGACAGAGGCCAGGCTGTGAGTGAAGAGAGGCCAGGCTGTGTGTGAAGAGAGGCCAGGCTGTGTGTGAAGAGAGGCCAGGCTGTGAGTGTGGTGACAGAGGCCAGGCTGTGAGTGTGGTGACAGAGGCCAGGCTGTGTGTGGTGACAGAGGCCAGGCTGTGTGTGGTGACAGAGGCCAGGCTGTGTGTGGAGAGAGGCCAGGCTGTGAGTGTGGTGACAGAGGCCAGGCTGTGTGTGAAGAGAGGCCAGGCTGTGTGTGAAGAGAGGCCAGGCTGTGAGTGTGGTGACAGAGGCCAGGCTGTGTGTGAAGAGAGGCCAGGCTGTGAGTGTGGTGACAGAGGCCAGGCTGTGTGTGAAGAGAGGCCAGGCTGTGAGTGTGGTGACAGAGGCCAGGCTGTGTGTGGTGACAGAGGCCAGGCTGTGAGTGTGGTGACAGAGGCCAGGCTGTGTGTGGTGACAGAGGCCAGGCTGTGTGTGGTGACAGAGGCCAGGCTGTGAGTGTGGTGACAGAGGCCAGGCTGTGTGTGGTGACAGAGGCCAGGCTGTGTGTGGTGACAGAGGCCAGGCTGTGAGTGTGGTGACAGAGGCCAGGCTGTGAGTGTGGTGACAGAGGCCAGGCTGTGTGTGAAGAGAGGCCAGGCTGTGAGTGTGGTGACAGAGGCCAGGCTGTGTGTGGTGACAGAGGCCAGGCTGTGTGTGAGTGTGGTGACAGAGGCCAGGCTGTGAGTGTGGTGACAGAGGCCAGGCTGTGTGTGAAGAGAGGCCAGGCTGTGTGTGACAGAGGCCAGGCTGTGTGTGTGGTGACAGAGGCCAGGCTGTGAGTGTGGTGACAGAGGCCAGGCTGTGTGTGTGGTGACAGAGGCCAGGCTGTGAGTGTGAAGAGAGGCCAGGCTGTGTGTGAAGAGAGGCCAGGCTGTGAGTGTGGTGACAGAGGCCAGGCTGTGGGTGGTGTGTGGTGGTGACAAGCAGGCTGTGTGTGACAGGCCACCTGTGTTGGTGACAGAGCCAGGCTGTGTGGGTTGGGGTGTGACACGTGAAGGCGCCACTCACGTTTGCAGGCGCAGGCACTGGCATGCACGATCGTTGCCACTATCATCACACACACACACACAATCAACACAGGCATGCATGCACATGTGTGCACACATACATACACACACACACACACATCAACACAGGCATGCATGCACATGTGTGCACACATACACACACACACACACACACATCAACACAGGCATGCATGCACATGTGTGCACACATACATACACACACACACACACATCAACACAGGCATGCATGCACATGTGTGCACACATACACACACACACACACACATCAACACAGGCATGCATGCACATGTGTGCACACATACATATATATGCACATACATAAGCTTTCACATGTGGGCACAGCTGGTGCATACACCAGTGTTCATTCTAGGATTTCAAAAAAAGGGGCCCAAGGGCCCCTTAAAATTAAAAAAAAGGGGGCATTACCCCCCCCCCTTCCCTGTGTAAAAAGGGGACAAGTAGTATTTGCTTACAGTACCCTCAGTACTCTTAGTTTCTGCTATTTTTTTCAAGGAATATACTAGGCAGAAAGGATTGAATATTCACCTTAAGTCTTGCAGTTAATCTGTAGTAAGCACTCAAGATACAGGGGAGGAGTGAGAGAGACAGACAGACAGACAGACAGACAGAACAGACAGAACATCTTGTGCACACGTTAAATCCTGTTCCGCTTTTCGTAAGAGTAGGCCATTGTGTGCCGGTGGAACAGATGACAATTTACAAAACTGCATACACACAGGGACTGGATGTAAAAAAGCACATAAGTGCTTATTCCATTATCCTCGATATAAAAGAATAAAATATAAAATAATATAAGACAGACAGACAAATTTGTATTTCCAGAGTTGGGGGGATAGATCTAGATGAGCAGAGAGGTAAAAGCCAAAATCAAAGTTTTTTTCACCCCTAGATGGTCCAATGAGAGAGACAGAGAGACAGAGAGACAGAGAGACAGACACAGAGAGAGACAGAGAGAGAAAGACAGAGAGAAAGAGAGATGAGGAAAGGTAAAAGCCAAAAGCAAAGTCTTTTCACCCCTAGATGGTACAATGACAGAGAGAGACAGAGAGAGAGAGAGAGAGACAGAGAGAAAGAGAGAGAGAGAGACAGAGACAGAGAGAGAGAGACAGAGAGAGAGAAAAGAGAGAGTGAGAGAGAGAGAGATGAGGAAAGGTAAAAGCCAAAATCAGTCTTTTCACCCCTAGATGCTACAATGAGAGAGAGACAGAGAGAGAGAGAGACAGAGAGAGAGAGAGACAGAGAGAGAGAGAGACAGAGAGATGAGGAAAGGTAAAAGCCAAAATCAAAGTCTTTTCACCCCTAGATGGTACCATGACAGAGAGACAGAGACACAGAACTCTGAACTCTGAACTCTGAAATGATTTAATGTACATTGGCCTTGGACCACAATACATTTGTTGGGCTCAGGATGGAACAGTGAGTTCATTCATATCACTGGCAAAGCAAATGCACAAACAAATAATGATTTATGACTGATTAAAGAAGAAATACACACAAGTATATATAGCGAACTCATACAAAAAGATGATGTCAATACAATTTATGATTGAATACAGAAGAAAATTACATGATTATAAACCTTAAATCAACCATAACCCAATCATAGAGAGAAGATGCTAAGAAAAATCATCCATATTGAGTATATCAAAATGTAGCAGTTTTTCAATAAAGTGTTTCAGAGAGAGAGTGAGAAACTCTCTCTGAAACCCTGAAATGATTTAATTGCACATTGGCCTTAGGCCACAATACAATATAGAAAAGAAAATAGGAAAATATCTTATTTAGCAGCACCTATCTATATTCTATAATCATTGGTTATCTGAAAATCATATACTTCTCATACCTACTACGGTACAAATTATAAGGATAGTTGTCAAATCACAGTTTACATTTCACATATACTGAAATGATTAGTCATAGACATTAGTATAAAAGGGGGAGATACAGAAAATCATGATCATGTTATGCCACGAGTTCTTGATAATATGTGATATAAACAAAGGTGAAAATGTTTAAGTGGTTTAACAGACGTACATCATAGGATTGGTTACCTTGTAGACTTAAAGTATTTTCTTCCGCCTATTGCTTGCATGAAACACATATCTAGATAAATTGTATCTGTGGATAGGATCAGTGGCTCTAAGTAACATGTGCAGAGGAAGTTCTTTTGACTCTTTTAGAAATTTGACCCTTAAATCTTCATACGTAGCACAAAATAACACAAAATGTTTTTCGTTTTCGATCTGATTTTTACAAAATGGACAGAATTTATCATGAATAGATTCGCTATAACGATGTACATTGTTATTAAGTGGGAGTGAGAGAGAGAGAGATGAGGAAAGGTAAAAGCCAAAATCAAAGTTCATAGTGCCCCCCCCCCCCCCCCCCCATGATACACTGACAGAGAGAGAGAGGGAGAGAGAAGAGATGAGAGAGAGAGAGAGAGAGAGAGAGAGAGAAGAGAGAGAGAGAGAGGAGAGAGAGAGAGAGGAGAGAGAGAGAGAGAGAGAGAGAGAAGAGAGAGAGAGAGAGAGAGGAGAGAGGAGAGAGAAGAGAGAGAGAGAAGAGAGAGAGAGAGAGAGAGAGAGAGAGAGAGAGAGAGAGAGAGAGAGAGAGAGAGAGAGAGAGAGAGAGAGAGAGAGAGAGAGAGAGAGAGAAGATGAAGGAAGAGAGAGGAGAGAGAGAGAGGAGAGCAAGAGAGAGATGAGAGACACCCGAGACGAGAGAAGGGACGGGAACAAGAGAAGAGAGGAGAGAGTTGCCTAACTGATGGAAGTCTTTCTGAAGATTCATCCACCTCCTGGTGATGGGCAGTGTTTTTGCATGATGCTTTAAGTGCTGTTCTGCAGTTAGTGCATCCATCCCAGGGCCTGTAGTCAGTCAAGGCGTTGTTCTCTCCGTGTGCGACACACAGCTGACAGCCCACTGCAGGCCAGGAGCACTGTTCTCCAGCCAGGGCTGCTCCTCTCGCCACATCTACCAGCTCCAAACCAACCTGCTGGGGTGCAGCGTCTGCTGTCTCCTCAACGATCTCTGTCCCAATCAAGTCACTTGTTTCTGGGGTACAAGGCCTCTTGGAAGATGGCGTATCGAAGAGGACAACAGTGCAGGGTGAGCCCGCTTTATTGCACAGACGGCTTGCAGGTGCAAATCAGAAAAATCTTGCCGCCCCTGGGGTAGCCTACCATCGTAATGACCGCCACAGGAACCGACAAGGATGAACTACAGTTTCTGTGATTGGTCAAAAGTGAGGGGCTTAACCAATCAGACAAATCAACAAGCTTCGGTGGAAGAAGCCCTTAATATTAGAGATTATACGAACGGCAGTTGCGATGGCACACTGTTAAAAAATGCAGCCACTCAGATTTTTTCGCGTCTGTCAGGGCGCACTGCCCACATCATTTTGTGGCAATTTTGAAAAAAATGTGGGAATCCCGCACCCTAGAATCAACACTGATACACACATAAACACGCACGCATGCACACACACATGCATGCACACATACATGCACACACACACACACATACACACACGCACGCATGCATGCACACATGCACGCATCCATGCATGTATGCACACACACACACACACAAACACATATACATACACATGCATGCATGCATGCATGCACACAAGCATTCTCATGGAGGCATGTGCACACGTACACACACACACACACACACTCTCACACAAGACAAACATATTTATTACATACAGAGACTGTTATAAACAATGGATATAAACTCTTCTGAACAAGACCACGCCAAGCACCTGCCCTGTATAACTATAGATACACTGCACTACAACTGGCCCTGTATAACTATAGATACACTGCACTACAACTGGCCCTGTATAACTATAGATACACTGCACTACAACTGGCCCTGTATAACTATAGATACACTGCACTACAACTGGCCCTGTATAACTATAGATACACTGCACTACAACTGGCCCTGTATAACTATAGATACACTGCACTACAACTGGCCCTGTATAACTATAGATACACTGCACTACAACTGGCAAAATAGTCAATTCCTACACATCCAAGAAAGTATGCCATAAATCATGAAAGCAATTATTACTTTAATATATAATCAAATCTTTTCTTTTTAATTCAAGAAAGACATTTTTTTTTTTAAATAGCATACTTAAAACTGTATAAAACAAAATTTAAGAAGAAAAAAATACAATTAAAGACTGCTCTGGTACTTACAGTCTGCCCAACTCACGACAGGCAGATTCTGACAGAAAAACAAGGACAAATCAGGTGGACAGTCTGGCAGTACGCATACAAGCTGAGTACTTAGTCAGTGCACCAAACTCAACGGACAAGGTGCTGACAGAGAGAACTGTGAGAAAATGGGCGATGTGCACACTGCAGTAGCATTGTACACACAAGTACATAATGTACCAAAACTAAAGGTGCACATAAGTGCACCATAACCTTATTGTGAGGGATGTGTCAGTAACAGTTCAGGACGAATTACGAGCACATTACTCTGTGTTTACATATGTACACACTAAGAGAGTACATTAATTGCTGGGAATAGAAAAGAGTAAAGGAATCCCATTAACACCTATTAAGGTCGTAGGGGAAGCGAGGTGTCCAGAGACCTCCACTCATCTCTAGGGCCATAGCAATATTGAGGGCTAGTGCTGCAATTCCATCTCCTCTGCAGTCTGCTGTCTTTACTTCATGATACTAAAGAGTGCAGGTACCCATTTACAGCTGGGTGAACTGGGGGAACTGTACTGAAGCCAAGGCACGCAAACGGTCACCCATCCAACTGGTAACCACGCTCGACGCTGCTTAACTTGGCTGGGGGAAAGCGAGTGCTCCGACCACTGAGCTGTCCCGTCCCCTACAATACTCTAAAACCACACTGGCAAAAGTACCATAGAAGAATTTGGTTTGTACGTCATGCAATATACACATACTGAACCTAAATGGCAAGTCATGCTTCTGTTCAGTACATGTATATTTAAACTACTGCAGTATATACGTACCAAACTAAAGGCGCATGTGGACAGCTAAGGTGCATGTGTACCAAACTAAAGATGCACATTCAGTGCAGCGGTACTCACTGTGAGGGATGTCGACAGAAGAACCGAGGAAGAAGTCGGTGTGGTAGGTCTGGCAGTACATGCGCACTAACTGCTTGACGGCCGACACCACTTGGTCCATGGCTTCTTGCAAGTCTCCACCAGCGAACAGTGGATAGCCACACTGCCACACACACACACACACACACACACACACAGCCATATGAACGCACATAATTATGCTAGTACACACACAAACACACCGGAAGGCACATATGTAGGTACACACACACTTATATGTACACACAGAACACACACACATATTCTCCCACAGAGGATACCAGGGGGCCTGTCAGAATAAATAGTATCCCCACTTTCTGTGTAGTTTGTGCTAGGAATTCCCTCTTTTCTATCCCTCTCTGTCATTCTGCCTTGTTCCTTTCCTTCCTGTCACCTCCTCCTCCTAGTCTATTTTCTCTCTTCTAGGTCCGTTCTCCTGCCTTTCATGCAGAAAGACTTCAAAGACAACAATTCTTTCTCAGGTTGAAGTCGGATGCGCTGGGCCTGACTTGTCAAGGTGCTTTACGGCAGTGCAGCACATTTTCGCTCCTAGGACAGACAACAACAGACAGGATCACGCATAAAGAACTATGGAGAATGTGCAAAGTTGATGATCTGAAGTCTGTAGCTAGTAGCAATAGACTGCGCTGGTTTGGGCACGTTCAACGGAAAGCAGACCACCACATCATGAAAAGAGCAATGAACTTCGTAGTGGATGGAAAGAGACCAAAGGGAAGACCTAGCAAAACCTGGGCTGCCTGTATTGCAGATGATCTTAGAGAAAGGGGCATAAATAAGGAGGAAGCTCAAAACAGAGAGAGATGGAGAAGGCTCATCAACGTCAAACCTCCCCTGGGAGAAACATGACAAAAGAGGAAGAAGAAGAAGATGACAGACAACAACAGTTGCTGTTTGGGCATTTGACGAGCATCAACATAGTGACTGAACAATGGATTACATTTCTGATTCACCAACAACAGAAGAAGAAGAGAAAGAAATACATAACAACAACAGCTGGTCTTCATGCCAAAGCTATGACCTTGACCTACTTGATGGCATCGAGGGTGTCGGGGTCAGCAGAAGAGGCGTGACTGTCGCCCATCATCTGAGAAGCTCGACTGCCAGGACTCTGCACACACACACACACACACACAACACACACACACACACACACACAACACACACACACACAACACACACACACACACCACACACAACACACACACACAACACACACACACACACACAACACACACACACACACACACACCACACACACCACAACACACAACACAACACACACACACACACACACACACACACACACACACACACACACAACACACACAACACACACACACACACAACACACCACACACACAAACACACACACACAACAACAACAATACACACACACACACACCACACAACACAACACACACACCACACACACAACACACACACACAACACACACACACACACCACCACACACACACACACACAACACACACACACACACACACACACAACACACACACACACCACACACACACACACACACAACAACACCACACACACAAACCACACACACACACACACACACAACACACACACGCACGCACGCACACACACACACACACACACACACAACACACACACAACACAACACACATAACAACACACACACACACGCACACACACACACAACACACACCACACACACACACACACAACACACATACACACACACACACACCACACAACACACACAACACACACACACACACACACCACACACACCAAACACACACCACACACACACAACACACACACATATACAACACATACACACACAACACACACAACACACACAGCACATACACACACAACACACAACACACACACCAAACACACCACACAACACACACATACAGACACAACACACACACCAACTGTAAACACTGATCTCTCTCTCTACAAGCTGCTGAAAAATCACAATCGCTGAAATGTTATTCCTACAAACATGAGGCTCTACACCCCAAACCATCTACCCACGTTATGACTGATACTCATCCTAATGACAATGATGATGACGATCATCATCATCATCCTCTCTGAATCATCAGTCACCATCACATAACACTGACTTGCCATGACGTCTCCAACAGTCATTGGGGCACTGAATGTTTCAGCCAGTGTGTCGTGAGCAAGATGAACTTGGCGTAGCCCATCCCTCTTGAAGTGACAGGATGCATGCTGGGTATGATTGTGTTGTCCTCACCACTGATCACAGGGGACTGACTCTTCTACCAAACCTGGACGGGGGTTCCCACTTGTGTGAAAGAGGTTCTGTGCATCCACACAGGAGACCTTGGAGGACTGTAATGTGTCTCATCTAAAGGACTTTGCAGGGACTGCAGTCAGAGCCAATATCACTTCGGGCAGAAAAAAACCCTCTCTCTTCAATGGGACCTCAGTAAAGATTTGAACCCATGTCATCAGTTACTATCAAACCATCAGTTCAACACTAACCACTCTGCTCCCCTCCAACTCCCATCCTCTCCCCCATCTTCCAGCCCCCAAAAGCCTTGTTGCCCTCACCGCTATGTCAGCCACCACTCGCTCCAGCCGATCCAAAGCTTTGGTGATGCTGATGGTCTCGATCTTGGCCAAGATGGCGCAGATGGCCTTAACCGACTGACTGAAGGTCTGCAGCTGGGCTTTGTCCACCCCTGCTGCCCTCTGCCGGGCCCGGTCAGTCAGCCGCTGCACCGCCTGGTAGAAGTTGTCCAGCAGGATGTCCAGCGCCTCTCTGCACACAGACATCACTACATAGCACAATGTCCAGCCACTCTCTGCACACAGACATCACTACACTGCACAATGTCCAGGGACTCTCTGCAGACAGACATCACTACACTGTACAATGTCCAGCCACTCTCTGCACACAGACATCACTACACTGTACAATGTCCAGCGCCTCTCTGCACACAGACATCACTACACTGTACAATGTCCAGCGCCTCTCTGCACACAGACATCACTACACTGCACAATGTCCAGCAACTCTCTGCACACAGACATCACTACACTGCACAATGTCCAGCGCCTCTCTGCGCACAGACATCACTACACTGTACAATGTCCAGCGTCTCTCTGCACACAGACATCACTACACTGTACAATGTCCAGCGCCTCTCTGCGCACAGACATCACTACACTGTACAATGTCCAGCGTCTCTCTGACATCACTACACTGTACAATGTCCAGGGTCTCTCTGACATCACTACACTGTACAGTGTCCAGCAACTCTCTGCACACAGACATCACTACACTGTCACAGTGTCCGTCACTGTGTGAAGTTTCTCTCTCTACAACAAACACTGACAGACATGATCTGCTAGTACTCTCTGCACACAGACATCACTACATTGTCACAGTGTCCATCACTGTGTGATGTTTCTCTCTCTACAACAAACACTGACAGACATGATCTGCTAGTACTCTCTGCACACAGACATCACTACATTGTCACAGTGTCCGTCACTGTGTGATGTTTCTCTCTCTGTCACTGTGTGAAGTTTCTCTCTCTACAACAAACACTGACAGACATGATCTGCTGGTACTGGCCAGAAGCTTTGTCTGCTACTGATGTTAAGTGGAGTGCCATGGCCTACATTACGCCAGGCCAGAAGCTTTGTCTGCTACTGATGTTAAGTGGAGTGCCATGGCCTACATTACGCCAGGCCAGAAGCTTTGTCTGCTACTAATGTTAAGTGGAGTGCCAAGGCCTACATTACGCCAGGCCAGAAGCTTTGTCTGCTACTGATGTTAAGTGGAGTGCCAAGGCCTACATTACGCCAGGCCAGAAGCTTTGTCTGCTACTGATGTTAAGTGGAGTGCCAAGGCCTACATTACGCCAGGCCAGAAGCTTTGTCTGCTACTGATGTTCAGTGGGGTGCCAAGGCCTACATTACGACCTTGTTACGCTTTGAAAATGTTCTAATTATCAAGATTGTTTTCCTCCAAGACAAGCTCTCAGCACTACAGCCTGTGCTCTCCATCCAGGAGAAAAATATCCTCTGAAGTGGAGCCATACACACACACACACTTTATCCAGTGTGTGCTTTCAGTCTCACGGTGATTCCTGGTGTGATGAGTCAAACACACCACATATTTGGGGGCATCTCCAAGGTGTACAGCTGGGGCACACCCCACAACAGCAACAACGTACCTATGTTGATGAAAAAGAAAGAAGGACAAAAATACAGCTGAAGACAATACTCATGCACAGCAAAGGGCTACCAGTCACACACAAGGCAATTCCCAAGCATTAACGTCAGCTGTAGTCTTTCTCTCTCATCAAAAACAAAAGAGCACAGTCCCCCAGTTCACCCAGCTGTAAATGGGCACCTGCCCTCCCTGAGGACAGGGAAGGTAAAGCGGTGAAGGAGAGGAGATGGGCGCCGCCCTCAATATGCTGGCCCCTAGAGAAGCTGAGGTCTCTGATTCCTCACTCCCCAATAACCAGATAGGTTGACAGGACCCCTTCACAATATATCATCTTTCATTGTAACATCACCCTTGTACGTCCCACTTCGGCCACTTTCAATGATCAGCCATTGGTGAGTCAAAAGAGCAATGCTGGCGCCTTGTCAGAAGAAGGAACTCCCTACTGACCTGGACACGGCTTCATCGTCGGTCTTGATGTACTCTCTGGGGAAGTACAGCATCTGAGCATCATCGTCCACCTGCACGTGACAGCACCACAGAACCATGTCAACACAGTGACAACTCACCGTCATACCTACACATATCAAAGTTATGATGACAGCAACACAGAACCATTTCAACACAGTGACAACTCACAGTCATACCTACACATATCAAAGTTATAATGACAACAACACAGAACCATTTCAACACAGTGACAACTCACAGTCATACGCACATATCAAAGTTATAATGACAACAACACAGAACCATTTCAACACAGTGACAACTCACAGTCATACCTACATATATCAAAGTTATAATGACAGCAACACAGAACCATTTCAACACAGTGACAACTCGCAGTCATATGTACATATATCAAAGTTATAATGACAACAACCGAGAACCATTTCAACACAGTGACAACTCGCAGTCATATGTACACATATCAAAGTTATAATGACAGCAACTGAGAACCATTTCAACACAGTGACAACTCACAGTCATATGTACATATATCAAAGTTATAATGACAGCAACACAGAACCATTTCAACACAGTGACAACTCGCAGTCATATGTACATATATCAAAGTTATAATGACAGCAACACAGAACCATTTCAACACAGTGACAACTCACTGTCATATGTACACATATCAAAGTTATAATGACAGCAACACAGAACCATTTCAACACAGTGACAACTCACCGTCATACCTACATATCAAAGTTATAATGACAGCAACACAGAACCATTTCAACACAGTGACAACTCGCAGTCATATGTACACATATCAAAGTTATAATGACAACAACACAGAACCATTTCAACACAGTGACAACTCACTGTCATATGTACACATATCAAAGTTATAATGACAACAACACAGAACCATTTCAACACAGTGACAACTCACAGTCATACCTACATATATCAAAGTTATAATGACAGCAACACAGAACCATTTCAACACAGTGACAACTCACAGTCATACGCACATATCAAAGTTATAATGACAGCAACACAGAACCATTTCAACACAGTGACAACTCACTGTCATATGTACATATATCAAAGTTATAATGACAACAACACAGAACCATTTCAACACAGTGACAACTCACTGTCATATGTACATATCAAAGTTATAATGACAGCAACACAGAACCATGTCAACACAGTGACAACTCACTGTCATATGTACACATATCAAACCTATAAACACACAGAAACAAAGAAAGCATACCAAAAAAACATGTATATACATATATATATATATATATATATATATATATATATATATATATATATATATATATATATATATATATGTGATGCACTCCCACAAAAGGTACATTAAGTGCCTTTTTAACATTTTTCAGATTTTAATACAGTGAGAAAGTTCAATCATTAAGCTTTATAATGATGTATTTGTTTTTGCTGTAGGTTGACTAAAAGCAAAGTTATACTAGTTTAAAGTGACAGGGTGGTCAGGTGGCCATTTTGAGAACATGGCATCTGAAGTTTCTTCAACTGTGTACAAGTGTTTTGATAGAAAGGCCTTAGCAACAGGGGTTTAAATTAAATGAAACTTGGAGAAAAGATTTAGCTGCCACTCTTCTATGATCTCCAAACATAAGTTCGAAAGAATGTTTCCTATTTTCCTTGATTTTATATTTTTTATGACATTAATTTCAAGCGAAAGTAGGCCAAATCGTGTTAACATGAAAAATGAAACAAAACGCCCCAATTACAAGTTGTATTTTGTTTGAGCTGAGAAGGCTAAGGAAAGCCTGACAGTTAATATCACAAAAAATGTATAGAACAAGCTTTCAAAATTATTTCGTCTTTGTCAAGAGTTTCATCAGACACTTTCAGTAGGCCTAGTCGTTTTTCAAAAGTTCCCAGCTCCTTGTCATCGCTGCTGTCTATGTCAATTTCTTCGCCTTCACTGGCGAAATACTCGGTGATTAAATCTTTTATTTCGTCCCTTGGTGGCATACCAGCAACTCTGCTTTCGTTTTAAAGGTCTTTTATACGATCTGCCTTCTTTTCAGCTTCCATGGTTTCTCGATCGCGGATCGCTGCCGGTTTTGTTGATGTGAAAAAAACCTGTTGGATTTACTTCCCTTGATTTAACGCGACGAACCAGATGCCTGTTGCTACGTTCACTGAGGGCATTCTGCCTTCTCCTTGGTCATTCGCTTGAGTTTGTGTACTAAAGTTAGAAGCAGATTACGCTATGGGACTACGGTAGACTGGCTGGAAAT
>CM054158.1:53580730-53625730 GCA_028751875.1 Rapana venosa | reverse complement strand
CACACATACACACACACACACATGCACACACACACACACACACACACACACACATACACACAGCATTGCTTTCGTCTTCTGTTTTGTTCTCGATTTGTTTGTTTTGGGAGTTATTTTGTAGGGAGGTGGGTTTTTGTTGGTTGGGTTTTTTTTAGGGAGGATGGGACATGGGGGGGGAGGGGGTTATTGATTTTTTTTTCTTTTTTAACAGATGGTTTGATGAAAAAAGTCAATGTGATGCAAGTTTGTAACTCTCATTCAATGTACCATCTAGATAAGAAAATGTGACTGCACACCCCCAATTTAACAAGAGCTCTACCATCACAAGCCAGAAACAGGCCAAGAAATGCACACTACAACTACTACTACTACAACTACTACTACTACTACTACTACCACTACTACTACCACTACTACTACTACTACTACTACTACTACTCCTCCTCCTCCTCTAGCATACCTGGTCCTGTGGCTTAACAGAAGGTGGGGGCGGGCGTTGAGGAGCACTTGCCGTCTTGGGGGCTGCGGCTGCCGATGCCACGACGCCAGGCGGAGTGTGATCTTTCAAAAAGTCCTCATCGGACGACCCAAACATCTGCTGAGCAGTGACCACTTCAAATCCAATCTGCGGCCCCTGACCAGGAAGATCTGCGGCCCCGGATGTGGACACGCCCCAGATTTCATGCGACTCTCGCCGGATGTGGCGGCGTAGTTCTGGAGGCGGCCTGTGAGGGTCCGCCATGCTGGGGAACGCCTCGCCAAAGGAATACTTCTGCCCCGGGTCCAACACGCTGACCGACTCTTTCCTGCCTCGCTCATACAACGGGTCGAAGAAGTCCAAAGAGAGGTACTCGTGCTCTGGGAGTCCTGGGGCAAACTCGATGAGGTCCATGTTTTCATCCAGTTCCGCCTGCGCCTGTGCAGTCTGCTCCCCTTGTGCGGAGGCCCCTTCCTGGCCTCTGGTCTCTCCGCTGCCCTCACACGCCTTCTTCTCCCCGCCGTTTTGCAGCTCCACCATGTCTGCCCAGCTGGCTGCTTTGGGCAGGCGGTACTGAGCGCTGAGGAAAGGATTGCTCATCTGCTGATGGCTCACCTGCAGACCACCACCACCACCACCACCAGCAGGGTGCACACCGTACAAGGGGTTGCCCGGGTACCCCCCCAACTGGGAGAAGCCCAGAGCGTTGCCGTAGAAACTCGCAGCCCCGTGGCCGGCAGCAGAGGCAGCGGCGGCAGGGGTGTTGGGCGAGGCGCTGGAGGCGGGGAAGGTGGCCTGCCCAGGCTGAAGACCTCCCGCCAGACAGGAAGCTGCAGCAGGAGGTCCCAAGCTGCCAGAACTCCCAAACGTTGTAGCGCCTCCATCAAAGAGATTGGAGTTCCACCCATACCCTCCTGTCGTCCTTCCCACAGGGGGAAACCCTGCCTTGTTTCCCCCAAAGCTCTTCTGGACAGCACCGGGTCCTCCAAAACTGTTCTGTGTCACCAACACAGGCGCTCTCAGCTCCCTAAAGGCTCCACTGATGTCAGGGTATGCTGGCTCTGCGGGTTTGGGGGTCAAATCCTCCAACGATGAACTGTGCTTTCTCTGCAAGGAATCTGTCATGGCCTGAGAATACCCAGAGCTGAAGTCGATGCCTTGCAGCTCCATCAAAAACCGCGACGAGTTCTGACATGCATCCACGCTGACAGGCCTGGCCTGCTCCGAGGGTTCAAACCCGATCAGCACGCTGTCCTTGGTGTACAGCGAGTTGGTTTTCTGCAGCGCCGGTCGGCCGCCGGCTGCACTGTCCTCCACACTGGCGGAAGAGGGCTGACCACTGCCGGTCCTGCGAGGAGGAGCCACTGGACCAGCGCCGGGGGGTGACACCCCCTGACCGCCAGTGGCCACATCCACAGGGGAGCGGCGACGAGGGGGGATGGGGGGGGGCTGCAACACTGGCATGCCTTCTTGCCAGCCTGGCGTTGCCATGGCGACCGCAGCCCGAGGCAAGCAATGTCCCAGAGGCAAGCAATGTCCCGCTGTTGTTGTTATACAGGCATCATGGGATGGCAGGTTTTGTCAGCCACAATACCTCTCCAGGCTCTGTATGCAACAGTAGACAGGGTATTACTCAATGCTTACCCTCTTCTTCATCATCATCAGGATCAACATCATCATCATCATCATTCTTTTTTTCCCCATGTTATAATGCCTAACAATGAAGAGTAGTGGTGGTGGTGGTGGTAGTGGTAGTAGAAGAAGTAGTAGTAGTAGTAGTAGTAGTAGTAGTAGTAGTAGTAGTAGTAGTAGTAGTAGTAGTAGTAGTAGTAGTAGTAGTAGTAGCAGCAGTAGCAGCAGCAGCAGTGGTAGTAGTAGTACTAGTAGAAGTAGTGGTAGAAGCAGTAGTAGTAGAAGTAGTAGTAGAAGTAGTTCGTTCGTTAGTTAGTTAGAAGTAGTAGTAGAAGTAGTAGTAGTAGTAGTAGTAGTAGTAGTAGTAGTAGTAGTAGTAGTAGTAGTAGTAGCACTAGCAGTGTGTCGCAGTAGCAGTAGCAGTACTAATAGTCACAATCATAGTCACTTATTAATCAGTCCTAGTAGTAATAGTAGCAGCAGTAACTGCACTGTTGTACTAGTAGTAGCAATCATAGTCAACGTCATAGTAAAAGTAGCAGCAGCAGTTACAGTACCAGAAGCAGTAGTAACAATACTTAATAGCAGAAGTTGTGAATGAATAATATCATCATAACCAAAAATTTGCATAAATAAATAAGTAAGAGCAATACTATAGTATGTATTCCTTTTTTGTTTGTTTCAGGTTTATTTCTGACAACAAAACACTTTATAGACAAAGAACAATCCTGAACAACATGAGTATAAAAACATAATTTTTAATCATCCACGTTATGTTCTCAAGTAGGAATGAAGTCAAATGCATTCATCAAGAACAGAATGACAGTAGTCCTGTACAACTGTAGTCAGTATTGAGTAGTGACTAGTCTGTCATACTACAGCAGAAACAGTTTTTAATAATTAACAATGCTTCAGAGAATGAGTCAAACAGAGATGTAAGATACAAGATAAAACTTTTATGGTCCACTTACACAGAGAAAAATGTGACGTTACACTACATAATGAGTTGCATTGCACAAGAGGTCAATTTTCAGTTGTTAACATGTCTGCAATGCAGAAAACAGATTGAAAATCGGTCAATTCAATGATAAGTTATTACACATTAAAATGGTAGACTGCAGAAAGTGACAAAATAGGAAATTGACAAGTTAAGCATTGTAATAGGTGGTCAGAATGAGGGTTTAGGTGGTTTTAAATGTGTTTTTAAAGCAAAAAGAAACAAAATAATGCCTTGCTATTTCAGTGCAAGGTAGAGGAATGGCTACAGTTTTATAATCAATCAAAATCACAAAATCGGCAACCTGACCCCCTCCTGCCTAAAATGGCTCCTAGCAGAAAAGGGGGTGAGAAGCAACTCATTTCATGGTGGAGCGTCACATCATTATGTCTGAGCTCCATTGTACTGCAAAGTATAAAACATATCTTGACATTTAAAGTTTCCATTCAGCTCCCCAAACATGTTTTAAAACACATTTCCAAATATAGTACTTACCTTCCCCAGTCTAGCACTCCTCCACCACAATACACCCAAATCCATACTTGTAACACAACACACACAACCCATATACTCAAGCATGCATACATGTATAGAATCTACACACAAACATACAATTCACGCACACAATGACACATACACACGCACAACACACACACACACACACACATCAGTGTCGACTCCACTCCGCCCCAAAATCCTTCAGATGAGACGTTAAACCAATGTCCGGTGTGCAAACGCACGCTGAACATCTTGCACACATGTTAAAACCTGGGTCGCTTTTTAAAGAGTAGGCCACTGTGTACTAGGGGGAATGGATAACAAGATCTACAAAACTGCATACACATGGGGAATGGATGTTTTTTGGGTTTTTTTGAAAAGCACACAAGTGCTTATTCCATTATCCTCAAAATAATTTTTTTTAAGGGAAAAAACCCCTTCACTAAGTACTCAGCCCAAAACGGCAAAAGCCGCTTGCCCCATCATGCTCTCCCCCACTCCCTCAATCCCTCCCCACCTCTCTCTCTCTCTCTCCCTCCCTCTCATGCAAACACACATACACATGCACGCACGCACGCACACACATGTACACATACATACATGCGTGCGCATGCACGCACGCATGCTCACGCATGCTCACGCATGCACACATACACACATGCACTGTACACACACGTACATGTATGCACACTGTATACAGACACACAATACAAGTTATACTGCCACAAACAGAAGTCATTTGAACAAATCATTATAACATAATACCGATCGCATTTGACTGCTTTAGATTACAAGATAAGAGAAGGCTTAAATATAACCTTAACAATCTCAAAATACAAGATTTTAAATGACCATTTATTTCATTTATACCACTTTAAGTCACGAGATTTCTCTGCGTGAAATTTGGGCTGCTCTCCCCGGGGAGAGCACGTCGCCACAAGAGCAGCGCCACCCTTTTTTTTTTCTTTTTTTTGGTCTGCAGCTGTATTTGTTTCCCTATCAGAGTGGCTTTTTTCTAAGAATTTTTCCAGGGACAACTCTCTTGTTGCCGTGGGTTCTTTTACATGCGCTGCATAATTTTCTGTAACACACGGGACCTCGGTTTATCGTCTCATCCGAAAGACTAGCGCCCAGACCACCGGCACCACTCATGGTCTAATGGATGGGGAAAAAGTTTCGGGCCCAGACGAGATACGAACCACCGCACAATTCCAACCCGGACTTTTCGCTTTCTAGACAGGCGCGTTACCTCTAGACCACCGATCCACCGATCCACCATCATTAAGGTAGATTTTCACTGCATTCTTTACCATAATAAATACCAAATAAAAAATTTAATAATGAACATATATATATTATATATGTATATGTATATATATAATATATATATAATATATATATATATAATTGCCTTGATAAAAAAAAACACAGTGCTGCTGGGCACCACTGCCTTCAAGCACACAGTTGAGGTCAAACAGTAAAATGGCAATAAAAACACAACTGTGCTCAGCTTCATTTCTCCTTTTATTAATGTCAACAAATTTTCGCTTCCATCTGAAGTTTCTTCTGGCTGAGAGAGAAGCTGAAAGGAGAAATCAAGCTGAACACAGTTGTGTTTTTATTGCCATTTTAATATATATATATATATATATATAATATATATATATATATATATATATATATACATAAAAGAAATAAAACTTTGATGTGAACCGGCACTGATGTTGGGAACATGACTGTCAAGGCTAAATTACAACTCTACCACTCCCCTGAGGGTCTAGCACTCTTGTCACTGGCTTTTGACGCCACCACTTTCTTCCCCCACAGAGGACCTAAAACGGATGTTATTTTATTTATTTATATCACTTTAAGTCACGTCAGATTTCTCTGTGTGAAATTCAGGCTGCTCTCCCCGGGGAGAGCGCGTCGCCACAAGAGCAGCGCCACCCATTTTTTTTTTTTCTGTCTACAACTGCATTTGTTTCCCTATCAGAGTGGCTTTTTTCTACAGAATTTTGCCAGGGACAACCCTCTTGTTGCCGTGGGTTTTTTTACATGCGCTAAATAATTTTTGTGTAACACACGGGACCTCGGTTTATCGTCTCATCTGAAAGACTAGCGCCCAGACCACCACTCAAGGTCTAGTGGATGGGGAAAAATGTTCGGGTCCAAACGGGATTTGAAGCACCGCCCACTTCCGACCCGGACTTTTTGCTTTCTAGACAGGCGCGTTACCTCTAGACCAACGATCATGTTATGTGGCTGTCAAAATTCTTTTGAGTCAACATTTTTTCAGAATCAATATCACTCGACAAACTCCACTTGGGGAAGTGGGGAAAGAGAGAGAGAGAAACAGAGAAACATAGACAGAGACAGACAGAGACGGAGAGAGATGGAGAGAGATACAGAGAGAGGATTTATTAATTTATTCTGTTGATTTATTTATAATTTATTTATTCATTCATTAACTTTTATTTTGAGGATAATGGAGTAAGCCCTCATGTGCTTTTTTACATCCAGTCCCTGTGTGCATACAGTTTTGTAAATTTTGTCATCCATTCCCACCAGCATACAATGGCCTACTCTTCCAAAAGGCAGAACAGGTTTTAATGTGTACGCCAGATGTTCTGCATGTGTTTGCACACGGGGTCTCGGTTTATAGTCTCATCCAAAGGACTTTGGGGGGAGTGGAGTCAGCACTGATGTTAACTCCAGGGGGAAATATCCCCTTAAACGGGATTTAAATTCTAGTCAACAGATCTCTCACACAGAGAGAGAGAGAGAGAGAGAGAGAGAGAGAGAGAGAGAGAGAAGAGAAGACAGACAGACAGACAGACAGACAGACAGACAGACAGACAGACAGACAGACAGACAGACAGACAGACAGACAGACAGAGACAGAGAGTGTGTGTGTGTTCAATGTAATTTTTAAAGTGGTCTGTCTCTTCAATATGAGATATAACCAGAAGGGAAAAAGAGAAGGGCAGGCAGGAGTGGTCAAGTGGGCATGGGTTATCATCTTCTTTTGACAGTGAATAGCAGGCCATGCAAACTTTCCTGCCATTAATATTCACTGTCAAAGGGGTGGTGTGTGTGTGTGTGTGTGTGTGTGTGTGTGTGTGTGTGTGTGTGTGTGTGTCTGTGTGTGTGTTGTGTGCGTGCGTGCGTGCATGCGTGCGTGCATGCGTGTGTGCGCGCGCGCGTGTGCATGTGCATGTTTTAATTTAACCTCTTTTCACTTTAAGTGATGTTAGTGTGTGTGTGTTGTGTGTTGTGTGCGTGTGTGTGTGTGTGTGTGTGTGTGTGTGTGAGTGTATGTGCATGCATGTGTGCATACATGTGAGTGAGTGAGTGAGTGAGTGAGAATGAGAGTGAGGTTGTGTGTGAGTGTGTGTGTCTATGTCTGTGTGCGTGTCTGAGTGTCGGTGTATACAACACATGCATGTGCATGTGAAACTCACACTGGTGACATCAAGTTACTTATTTTGCAACTATTGTACTTCAAATATCATCCACTTTCACAACATCCTGTTTCTGGTTAGAACACTCCACACCGCCCTCCTATTTTCTTCCTACATTAGTATATGAGGAGTGATAGAATATCACCAACTGATGACACCATCTGTTACAAACACAATCAGATTTCCTAGCACTATGCTTGCCTTAATTAAAAAAGAGAAGGAAAAAAGCCTGTTTTGTATGATTGCTTTTGCAGCTGATGTTCTTTACACAATGATGCGTGCATCAATGATGTAATATTTGTCAAGTTGGAAAATGATGTTGAGATTTCCTTTCCTAAATATGTATATTTCTCATAAAACTGGTAAGATTTCTGGCAAAACTAGTGACAGGATCAGGACATTATCTTAATTTTATTTTTTTTTTAAATCAAAACAATGGTACAAATGCAAGAAAACTAGACCCCAAAAATGAACATTTTAAAAACAAATGATAGTTCTGGTATGTACATCTTGTAATTTATTTAGTATATGATTTTATGCCCTGTTCTTCTCTCAAGATTCTAAATGACACAACCCTGCCTCCCTAAAGTTCTCAAAGTATGTTTGTCATGACTGGTTGCATGGACAGCTCTTACACCTGTTCTTACATCCTGAAGATGTAGATCTATCTATTGTCCATTTAAACAGTTTGCTTGAGTATCAGAACAGATAAAAGAACGTGTTATGGAAGAACTCTAGCTCAGCACACAGCATGACAGCAAGGCCCTCAGACTGTTTGAACATATAACCTGGCACTGTTTGTATAAATTTAAACATGGCTTTGTTTACATGTTTATATATAATTTGATACTGTTTGCCTATAACTTGGTATTGTTTATATAACTGACTAAACTTTTGGTGTGATCAGGAATTCATATCACTTAGTCTCTTGAAAACAATAACAACAGAATGATACTTGATATTTATCATTTCATGTCATTTAAGGTGGCATATTTGCACTATAATAGAATACTGCACTTTACTGACAACACTATTTAAACATACCTATAGTCAAAATTTTTTTAATACATAATGGTTTTTAAAAAACAACAACAATCCTATGCCTTGAACAGTAGAATGCATTGTATTGTAAAGTGTGTTTTAAAAAAAAATGTTATGGTAGTTGTTAACAAATAACAATCCTATGAATTGTAATAGATATTGTATGGCATTGGCAGTGCTTATTTTTGTAAACTTATAAAACCATAGATATTATACTTTATAATATTGCACCACATTATTTTGTATTGTCAGAATTTCATGTCATCCTGATGTGTGTGTGAGTGTGTGCGGGGACTCATGTGCTTTTTTATATCCAGTCCCCGTGTGTATGTGGTTTTGTAAATTTTGTCATCTGTTTCCACCGGCACACAATGGCCTACTCTTCCGAAAAGCTGAACAGGATTTAACGTGTGTGCAAGATGTTCTGCATGCGTTCGAACACGGACCTTGGTTTATAGTCTCATCTGAAGGACTTTGAGTATGAGTATGAGTCATGAGTATGAGAGTGTGTCTTTATTTTAGTTATTGATTTATTCATTCTTTTCTTCATAATTTATCCTTTTATTTCAAGGAAAAAATGGAATAAGCACTAGTGTGGGTTTTTTTTAATATCCAGTCCCCATGTGGATGCAGTTTTATGAATTTTGTTTTCCATTCCTTCAGCACAAATGGCATACTCTTCCAAAAAGTGAAACAGATTTTAACATGTGTGCAAACTGTTCATGTGTGTGTATGTGTCACTCTGTGTGTGGGTTTTTTTGTGTGTGTACACATGTGTGCAAGTGTGTGCAAGTGTGTGTGTGTGTGTGTGTTGTGTGTGTGTGGTGTGTGTGTGTGTGTGTGTGTGTGTGTGTGGTGTGTGTGTGTGTGTGTGTGTGTGTGTTCACACAATTGTGCAAATGTGCAGCTGTGGCTGAAAATATCACAGTTTTATCAAAGTTAGTTTTAAGTTTGGCATGTGTAGGATTTATAGTACCACTGCCATAATAGTGAATTCAAACAACTTTCACAGATCTGAGAATGCAACCTCTGCCTTATTTCTGAAAATGAAAGCAAGCTCTGAAGGCAGTGAAGAGCAGGAATTTTCATTAATTAATATCGGGTAGAGTAATAACAAGCAATGATAAGGTCAATTGTCACAAAATAGTATAATACTGAACAACTGACACAACATAGTATAATACTGAACAACTGACACAACATAGTATAATACTGAACAACTGACACAACATAGTATAATACTGAACAACTGACACAACATAGTATAATACTGAACAACTGACACAAATAGTATAATACTGAACAACTGACACAACATAGTATAATACTGAACAACTGACACAACATAGTATAATACTGAACAACTGACACAATATAGTATAATACTGAACAACTGACACAACATAGTTACAGTATAATACTGAACAACTGACACAACATAGTATAATACTGAACAACTGACACAACATAGTATAATACTGAACAACTGACACAAATAGTATAATACTGAACAACTGACACAATATAGTATAATACTGAACAACTGACACAATATAGTATAATACTGAACAACTGACACAACATAGTGTAATACTGAACAACTGACACAACATAGTGTAATACTGAACAACTGACACCTTTCCTTCACTGGAGCAGACAGAACCTGCCCTGTGTGTGTGTGTGTGTGTGTGTGTGTGTGTGTGTGTGTGTGTGTGTGTGTGTGTGTGTGTGTGAATCCTCATGAAAATAAGTACTCCTCTATCTTATTTTTGGCTTAAATGAATTTTGAGTTGTGTGTGTATGTGTGTGTGTGCTCATGAAAATAAGTACTCCTGTATCTTAGTTTAGGCTTAAATGATTTTTTAATTGTGTGTGTGTGTGTGTGTGTGTGCGTGTGTGTGTGTGTGTGTGTGTGTGTGGTGTAAGTTTATGTCTTTTAGTTAGCGGTCATTAATGATATTATGGTGTTTGCATGCGTGTGTGTGTATGTGTTTACTAGTCAATAGTCTAATAAAAGTTATAAAGTTGTGTTCATATATCAGGGTGTGTGTGTATGGGTGGGAGCATGTGTGCATGCGTATGTGCATTTGTGAGTGTGCACGAATAAATAATAAGTTTATGTCTTTTCCAATCAATGGTTTATACAACAGTGTATTCCTACATTGGTGTGTGTGGGAATGTGTGTGTATATGTGTGTGTGTGTATACTTCTATACGCCTTGTGTGTGTGTGTGTTTGTGCATTTGTGTGTGTTTGTGTGTGTGATTTTTTTGTGTGGAAGCTTTCTTGGAATGCTCATGCCAATTTGAAATGGGTTTTTTTGTGTCTTTCAATATATAGCCTAGTTATATGCATCAATGTGCCTGTCAGTATTATAATTGCCCTTCATGGGATGATTAAAGCATTTTTGACTTGACTTGACACCTCACAGTGTCTTATTAAGATTCTGAAGAGTGAAGTCAAATGCTTTGTAAACCCATTTACTGATTTTCACAGGGGGCATTATTAGTAGATATTACAATATCAGATCTATGTGTGATTAAATAGACTTACTTTTATTTCTTTTTTACTGTATGTGTGTATACAGAATGAATTCATGAACAAGAGCAATGCTTTTGTGACTCGTACAATGTCTGTTTTCATTCCAGTCAATCAATAAGTCAATGAATGCCATTCCACAATCTTTAAATCGAATATGTAACCATTCACAAGTGTAACTACTGTGGAGGAGGATCTTGCTTATCACGTAATCGTAGCCTGCAGGTCACTTACAAAATCCAATGACTTTATTAGTTCGGAAGTTGGGTAAGCTCACAACAGTTCGATGAGTACCTAACACCAACTTCAACTTGTGACCAAGTGAGGAAACCTGACTGCAGTTTCAGAGTTTGTTTCGTAGTTTCCCATTTATTTATTTTCCAACTTGTTTCTATAAATCCACCAACACTACTCTGATATTACATACATAACTTTTTTTCTGAAAAAGTCGATGTCGGAAGCTGAATTCAGAGTCAGACTGAGAAAAATAATACGGTCCACCCCTCTCTTGTCCATGACTGAATGGGGCGGCCACGGACCCCAGACTTTCAATTGAATCAAAACAAAACCACAGCGCGTTTTTGTTTGTTTACATTACAACAAAACCCATAAGTCTGATAAACAGACGGCCGATGTAAGCACTATCAATACACATAAACGAAGCGGAAAGCCGCAGATCAAACAAGTTTACTATCTATAATTTGTCCACTTACCGATGTAACTGGTCAGTCGACGATTTCTGAACCAAGAGGTGTTTCGCCACAATGGAAACTAACCGATAAGCACAAGCAGAAAACTTTCGAAGATATGCTATTAAAGCAATATTGTTAATCAGTAAATAAGAAAAATATACACTAATACATCCAAATGTAATTGTGTATGTGTGATGAATATATGAATTGATAATTTACATTCATTTAAGTAATCAAAATTTATCATTAGTTTTGCCTTGACTGGAGACCACTACAGCTGACAGAAGCAGGAAGAAGAGTCGGAAATCTCGGTTGTCGGCCTTAGGCCGTTCAGGCAGGTGTGATGTAAGGGTATAACTTTTCATAGACGATCCCTGGTTTCGTTTCAAAACCAACAGTATCGTCTTCAAAGCAACGTGTATTCATATTCCATACACTCACCTATACTGTCTCTCTGGGAACGGCGTACGCTGGTGGTTACAGCGTTGCACTGACTGCTGGGGCTGGAGCCACCACCTAGACATGTTTACATGGGGATTTTTTCATCAGTGCCGACTCTACTCCCCCGAAAATCCTTCGGGTGAGACTGAGGTTCAGTGTGCGAACACACGCAAAACGTCTTGTGCACGCGCTAAAACCTGTTCCGCTTTTCTGAAGAGAAGGCCATTGTATGCCCGTGGAAACGGGTGATTGAAAAAGAAGCTAGAGAAAAGAAAAAATGTAGCCTACAACTAAGTGATCAAAATGACTTTTCACTGTATTTATGATGTTATATAGGCCTATGGCCCACTGTTTTCAAGATATCCAAAACTGGATGATACAGAACAAGTTACAGCTAAACGCAGATAAAACTGAAACCATGCTTGTAGGGACCAAACACAAACTCTCTTCCATTACAACAGCTTCAATAGAATTCGGCAATGCATCAGTCCCACTATCCACGCTGTGAAATATTTAGGGGTCATTATCGACAACACTCTCCATGCAAAAATTCATCACCCAGACCTGTCAGTCGTGCTGCTATCAATTACGGCGTATTAGTGCAAATCGAAAGTTCCTGTCCACAGACGCAACATCCAAACTCATCAGGTCTCTCATTCTTTCACGTCTGGACTATTGCGATTCTCTTTTCGTTGGTCTGCCAGCATTATCTACCCACTCCCTTCAACGTATACAAAACTCTGCAGCTCGACTAGTCCTCAGAAAGAAAAAATCTGAGCACATTATCCCTCTCTCTCCACTGGCTGCCTGTGCCACAAAGAGTAAACCATAAGATCAGTACTCTCTGTTAAAAATGTCTCCACAAACAGCACCCTCCTACCTCTGTAAAATAGTGTTGTCACCTGTACACTCCATCTCGTTCCCTCCACTTTGCTGCAGATACCTTGTTCTTACGAATACCAAGATTCAACCAATCTACCGTCTCTTCTCTATTTCTGGTCCATCAATATGGAATGACCTCCCTCTCTCTCTTCGCCAAAAGCCTTCTTATGACACTTTTAAATCCAGCCTCAAGACATACTTCCTTCAAACCTAAGATATTCCTCTCCTGTTTTCATCTCATAGCTGCCTTCAACAGACTAAATCCTATCACCCTGCCAAAGTTTATAACCTGTGTGTGTGTGTGTGTGTGTGTGTGTGTGTGTGTGTGTGTGTGTGTGTGTGTGTGTGTGTGTGTGTGGTGTGTGTTGTTGTTGTTGTTGTTGTGTTACTATCATATTGTTCACATTCCCTTCCATAAGGGGTTGAGGCCCATTTGAATAAATTCTCTCTCTCAGTTTACAATCTTTGATTTATTCTGTTATTTGTTCATTTATCTTTATTCATTTTATTTATTTGCTTAGTAGTCCTTCAGATGAGACTCTAATCCAAGATCCAGTGTGCGAACACACGCAGAACATTTTGCATACACAATTATTAAAAACCCGTTCTGCCTAAATGGAAGAGTAGGCCATTTCTGTGGAAAGGTAGGATGACAACATGTTTAAAGTGCATACACACCCACGAAGCCGAAAGATGGATGCCTAATGGTGGGTAAACGGTAGCACACCCAACAAAACATCACCAGTGGAGGTGAACCTCCGAGCAGTAGCCGGTGAGCGCTAAAAAAACAACAGTAAAAAATAAAAGTGTTTATTATATTCAAGGTAACTCCCATCAATCTTCTTTCACTTAAACAATTGTTTTTAAAGGTGCTGCCTAGTAAAAGATTGCTGACGCAGGAAACTAATTGCTTCTGTGTAAATATCGCACTTGGGTGGCTGGTTGGTTGGTTGATTGGTTGATTTATTAGTTGATTGGTTGGTTGGTTGAATGATTGGTTGATTGATTGGTTAGTTGGTTGGTTGGTTGGTTGATTGGTTGGTTGGTTAGTTGGCTGGTTGTTTGATTAATTGAATGGTTGGTTGATTGATTGTTGATTGATTGATTGGTTGGTTGATTGGTTGGTTGGTTGATTGATTGGTTGCTTGCTTAGTTGGTTGGTTGATTGATTGATTGGTGGTTGGTTGGTTGATTGGTTGGTTGGTTGGTTGGTTGGCTGATTGATTGGTTGGTTGATTGATTGGTTGGCTGATAGATTGGCTGATTGATTGGCTGAATGTATGGTTGATTGGTTGGTTGATTGGTGATTGATTGGCTGTTTGATTGGTTGGTTGGTTGGTTAGTTGGCTGGTTGGTTGATTGGCTGATTGGTTGGTTGGTTGGTTGGTTAGTTAGTTGGTTGGTTAGTTGGTTGGTTGGCTGATTGATTGGCTGGCTGATTGGTTGGCTGATTGGTTGGTTGGTTGGTTGATTGGTTGGTTGGTTGGTTGATTGATTGGTTGGCTGATTGGTTGGTTGGTTGGTTGATTGGTTGGTTGGAAATATTATATTTTATTTTCCGACACATCTCTGTCAAGTTTCACACACCTGTAAGCTGGGACAACTGGTAAACGCATTTGTCCTTGTATCTTTTATATTAAAAAATATTTTTTTTCTATTCATTCATTTATTGATTATTTCTTGGCTTTGTTTTGTTATTTCTTGTCCAAGTTTTGTGTGAAGACTAGAAGAAAAACCAAACAAACAGAAAGCAACCTGACAACAGTTGTGCTTGTTCTCGGTGTTGCCATTGGAGTCTCAAAGCATCCCAAGGTGAGGCAAAGCTGTGGCCTGCCTGTATGTACAGGACCCACTTCACCTGCAGTGTGCCTGTAGCCACTGCTAGTTGTTACTACTGGCGGCAAAATGCCTATCACATTGTGCACTAGATGAACTCGTTGATCCTCAGCATTTTGTGCGCGTTTCACAGGAAACCAGTGACGATTGTATCATGCTTGCTTGAATTAAACAAAACAAATCAAAAAAAAAACTGGCCTTATAGTAATCACACACACACACACACACACACACAACACACCACACACACACACACACACACCACACACAATTATATATATATATATAAGAGAGAGAGAGATGAGAGAGAGAGAGAGAGAGAGTCGAAGGAGAGAGAGGAGAGAGAGAGATGTATATATCTCTATCTCTATCTATCTATCTATCTATCTCTATCTATCTATAATTATGTTTTTTTGTGTTTCATCCCTTGGTCGGGACGACCGTTGGGGTACCCGCACGGACGCTGCAAGTGGACCGCCAAATGGTTCTGTCCTGGGCTGCTTTCAGGAGGTTTGGTACAGTGAGGCCGGTCCACTCCTTGATGTTGGATATCCAGCTTTTGCGTGGTCGTCCCTGCCTCCTTGCTCCTTCCACCATTCCCTGCAGGACTGTCTTTGACAGGCTGTTATGCCTTGTTGTGTGGCCAAACCATTTCAGTTTCCTCCGTTTGACTGTATCTAGCAATGGTTCTTGTTTGCCAGCCAGTGCCTCGATCTGCTGCCAGACGTAGTCATTGGTTTTTACGGTCTCTGTAGGTGATGTTCAGGATCCGCCTGAGGCATTTCATCTCAAAGCTTGAATTCGACGTTCTAGATCGGCAGTAAGTGTCCATGCTTCACAGCTGTACAAGGCAATGGATTGTGACGAGTGCCTTGTAGAGTCTGACCTTAGTGTGGGTTCTGATGTTATGGTTTCTCCACATTTCGCCAGCTTAGTCATGGAGGAGAGGTGCCACAGCAAGTCTGATCTTCACCTCTTGTGTGCTCGTACCTTCTTTGGTGATGACTGTCCAAGGTACTTGAAAGTTTCTACCTCCTCTAGTGTCTCGCCACTCATCTTGATGCTGGTGGGAGTGGTTGGTGTAGTACTGTTCACTAGGATCTTGCTCTTTTCCGTGCTGATCTCCATACCGTGGGCATTGGCTGATGTTTCCAGTCTGGTGGTGAGATCCTGGAGTTCTTCTTCACTGCGGCCCATGAGATCAATATTGTCTGCGAATCGGAGATTGCAGACTGGCCTTCCTCCTATTGTGATTGTGGTCTTGAAGTCAAGGAGGGCCTCCTGCATGATGTTCTCCAGGAACACGTTGAAAAGAATGGGGGATATATATCAAGGTAGTCTTCGTTGCCGAAGATGACGATGAAATCCTGCAGCTCATCTGTGGACGGCATGTGGCTGTGCAATCCGATCTTGGATGTACAATGTCTGTTGCGGTGGGGACACTGGAATGTCGTGGTTGGGGTGGTTGGATTATGTCTCCTCTCTCTCTTCTGATAGTCAGCCTCTCCCTGTAGTTGATATCGCTGTTTCTGCTGACAAGATGGACGGCCCTGCGCCAGGCGTTCCTTTCGGTGGCAGTTCTTTGAGTTCTTTGGGGGTAACCTGTGCAAACTGGAGGTTTGCCTTTATCGTGTCCTTGAAACGCTTTTTTGGCCTCCCGAGATTTCTTTTGCCACTTGCAAGTTCGCCGTACAGCAGTTGTTTGGGCATTCGGTAGTCTACCAAGCGGATGACATGGGCGACCCATCTCAGTTGGGCTTTGACAAGCAGGCTTTCTATGCTTTGTGAGCTTGATCGGTTGAGGACCTCAATGTTGGTGATGCGGTCTTGCCACCAGATGCCAAGTATGCTGCGGAGAGCCCTTTGGTGGAACTGCTCTAATTTGTTGATGTGCTCCCTGTAGAGTGTCCAAGTCTCCGAACCGTAGAGGAGGGTGGAGAGCACAACGGCTTTGTACACTTTGATTTTTGTTGACAGCCGGACATTGTGCTGGTTTAGTACCTTGTTTTTCAGTCTGCCGAGAGCTTGGCTGGCTTTGCTGATTCGTGAATCAATTTCCTGATCGATGGAGCAATCTGCAGAGATGATACTTCCAAGGTATTTAAAGTTCTTGGTGTTCTTCAGGCTGTTGCCATCAATGGTGATGTTTGGAGACAGTGGGTTAGTTTGTGGGACAGGCTGGTGAAGAAGTTTAGTTTTCCTGATGCTTATTGTAAGTCCAAAAGCTTTGAGGCTTCTGCGAAGTGATTGAGCATTGTTTGCAGGTCCGCTTCAGAGTGAGCATTCAAGGAGCAGTCATCTGCGAAGAGAGCATCCTGGAGGAGTTCTGTGCTGGTTTTTGTCTTGGCTTGCAGGCGACGTAGATATAAAAAAAGGGGGGGGAGCCATCCAGGCGGTACTTTAGGTATATTCCCTTGTCAAGATCCTTGCAGGCGTGGGAAAGCATGGCGGTGAAGAAGATATTGAAGAGGACAGCTGCCAGGACACAGCCTTGTTTGACGCCATTTGTAATTTCGATTTCGTCAGTCATATTGTGTGGAAGAGCTGGACGATCTTTAGGGATTTGGGAGGGCAGCCAATGCGTTCTAGGACAGTCACAGGGCTTCTCTGTTGACCGTGTGGAAAGCCTTGGTAAGGTCAATAAAGACTGAGTAAAGAGGCCTATTCTGTTCTATGCACTTTTCTTGAATTTGTCTCATAGCAAACATCATGTCCACAGTGCTTCTCCCTGGCCTAAAGCCACACTGAGCCTCTGGTAGGATCTGTTCTGAGATGGTTATCAGTCTGTTGAGGATAACCCTTGCAAATATTTTCCCTGCTTATGGAGAGAAGAGAGATGCCCTGTAGTTTCCGCAGTTGCTTTACTACCTTTGTTCTTGTACAGCGAAAACTATGAGCAACGTCTTTGAAATCTGCAGGCATTTGCTCTTCTTCCCAGACTGTAGCAGGATGTCATGGAAGGTTTCCAGGGCTTTGGGGCCTGCTGCCTTGAAGATCTCAGCGGGAATGCCGTCTTTTCCAGAAGCCCTGCCGGTGTTGGTCTTGCTTATTGCCTTTTTGATTTCATCTAGAGTAGGAGGAGCGTCTAGGTCTTCCAGGAGTGGTTGCTGGGGGATTCGATTGAGAGCATCTTGATCAACAGTGGAAGGTCTGTTCAAAAGAGAGCTGAAATGTTCGGTCCAGCGCTTGAGGAGCCCTTCTTGGTCCTTGATCATGGTTTTGCCATCCGAGGACAACAATGGAGAACATCCTGAGGGTGTTGGGCCATAGATAGTTTTCATAGAGCTGAAGAACATCTTGGAGTTGTGGGTATCAGTATAGAGTTGAACTTCTTCAGCCTTATTGTTCCACCATGAATCTTGCATCTCACGTAGATCCTTCTGGGCTCTAGCTTGAAGGGACTTGAATCTTTCCTTTTTGGGGAGGGATGAGGGGTTGATTTGCCATTCTGCATAGGCTTTGTTCTTGGCTTGGATAGTAGCTTGAATTTGCTCGTTGCTTTCATCGAACCAGTCTTGGTGTGTTTGAGCTTTCGGACCAAGTATAGCAGTGGCAGTTTCATTGACAGCTGTTTTGAAGGAAGTCTATTTTTCAGATGAGTCGTAGGAATGGATCTTTGCTGAGTTTCTTTTCGAGAGCTTCTTTGAACTTGTTTCTGTAGAATTCACTTTCAAGCTTTGTTATGTTGTAGGAGACTCTGGGGTTCTTTGGCTTTTTTCGGTGAAGTGGCTGGATGTGTATGTCCATGACAGTTTTCACTAATCGATGGTCTGTCCAGCAGGTGGCCCCTCTCATGGCTCTAGTCAGTGGACATCCATCCTGTCTCTCTGGCGTACAATGACGTAATCGATCATGTGCCGATTTCGACCTGGGATGCATCCAAGTAGTCTTGAACTTGTCAGCCATTCTGAAAAGGGTGTTGTGATGCACAGACCATGTACAGCGCACATGCTGAGGAGGAGGAGGAGACCATTGTCGTTGACTCTGCCCACTCTATGAGGCCCAAGAATATTCTCCCAGCTGCTGGTGTCTTTTCCTACGCGGGCATTGAAGTCACCTAGCAGGACAATCTTGTCGTTCTTTGGAGTGGATGGAATGATCTCAGTTAGCTGTTGGTAAAATTGTTCCTTTGCATCATCGGGGCTAGTGAGTGTGGGGGCTAAGCGCTGATGCTTGTGGCGTGTCTAGACTTGCTGAGGGGACGCGGAGCTTCATTAACCGCTCGTTGATTCCGACTGGTAGCGCAGGAAGGCTCTTCAGGAGAGCTGATCTGATGGCAAAGCCAACTCCATGAATTCGGTTCTCTGTCTGTGGTTTTCCTTTCCAAAAATAGGTGTAGCCACCTCCTTCTTCCTTGAGTGAGCCCTCATCTGGAAAACGCGTCTCACTAAGTGCAGCGATGTCAATGTTGTAGCGTTGGAGTTCTCTCGCCACAAGGGCGGTTCTTCCTTTAGGTCTGTTGGTCTTATCTCTATCGAGGAGAGTTCGGACATTCCAGGATCCAAGGATTATCTGTCTTTTTCTTTTTTGCTGTTTTCGACCGCAACATGGGTGAGTCTGTCAGCCGCCGTAAACTGACCAGACCTTGAAAGGCAGGCATTTGTTTGGGTCACCTTTTCTAGACCCCTCCCTCGTTGAGGGTGGCAGTGCAGGCCTGGAGAGGCTGCCCAGTCGTCACCTCTGACTGCTGCCAGAGATCCTGCTGCCAAGGTCAGATGACCACTTGCCCAAAGGCCGCCTGCTGCAGGCTTGTGACTCTAACTGCCAGGGCTCACCTGCCCCTGTTACTTTCGCCACTTGCCTATCGCCGCAGGGCTTTGGAGTGAGAGTGTGGGTGATAAAGATGATGATGAGGTGTAGAATGAACCTGTGCCTGACTTTGTTTAAAGGGGAGCTGTGTTGCACGGTGGTAGTCCCACTCTCTGGGTCTAGGAAGCCGTTACCCAGTGGCAGGGAAACCGTTAGGTCTGGAGACTGCTAGGCTGCAGTGGATGGCCAGAACTTCTGTGGTGCCTTGTCCATGCCCTTATGCCTCCACAGCACTTGCTGGTACCGCCTTATGTATATATAGATATATATTATATTATATATATATATATATATATATATATATATATATATATATATATATAAGATGCACTTGATCCCGTTGTTCATATTGGCATTCCTTGCATTAGGAAAAGAAATATACCCAGCATGCATCCTTTTCCTGGAATGGGATGGACTCTGTCAGGTTCAACTTAGCCGCCTGCAGTCTGCCTGAGACAATCAGAGCAATGCCTCAATGCCAGAAAGGCTACACACCGGTATTAGATTGGGGGTCACCTAGTATAGAGTGCCAGTGGAAAAAGATGTTGGTGATTTTCACTTTTTTTTTTTTAAAGTATGAAAAAATGTCTGTGCACTTGTTTTGGGATTGAGGACATAGAGCGATACCAGGTAGTCACGAGAAAGTTGGAAATAACCATCAAATGAGGTTTGCCTGTATTCCTACAGCGTTGACCCCGCGCATGCATATTGTGGTCAGGCAGCCAGCAGACCACAAAGGACAGAGGGGGTACAGTGTTTGCTGAACAAGTTCATGTTAGTCCGTCGTTTTCGACGATAACCTCCAAAACAGCAGAGGAGGCAGCTGCTGTTTCGGAAATTGGGCAGAAATTTGATTATAGTGGAGATGCCTTGCCCACAGTACATCCCCACTCTCTCGGCCAAGTGGGCATAAGGACAGTCAGCGTTGGAGATATTCTCCAAAGGCCAACTAGCCCCCAGGGCTGCAGCACATCAGGACTGTGCGAGTCAAGCCTCTTAGTCAGAGTCATAGTCGATCACTAAAGACTTAAGCTGTAAACTGGAAGTCCATGAGTGGGAAAGAAAGCCACTGGTCATACAGCCTCTCACTTTGCTGTTGCCCCCAGCATCAATGGTTTAATCAAGAACTGTGATAAACCCCAGGCGCTGACGGCTAAGTAAACAATTTCAAACTTACCAAATTTGTTCAAAATCACATGAGTTTTGAATCAGAGGCTAGTCCTTCACAAAAAGTAGGATTTATTTCTGTGAATTTCTGTGATTATTTCAGGAATATCCGACCATGACCTAGTTGTAACAGACATCGACACAAAACCCCACTACACCAAACAGGCAAGAAGGAAATACTACAACTTTACAAGAGCAAACTGGACAGGACTTAGAGAAGGATTAGACGACCTAAAAGACACAATTAGTAACAACCAACAACAAGGGGACGACGCCAACACACTATGGACAACCTTTAAAAGGAAAATAATGCAAGAAATAGACACCTACATCCCATCACAAATGAAGACCAGAAACAACAGCACACCATGGATAACGAAAGATATAAAACGCATGCTCAGGAATAAACAGAGACTCTACAACCAAGCCAAGAAGCACAACAACTGGGACAACTACAAACACTACCAAAAAGAATGCAAACGAAACATACGCAAAGCGGAATGGCACCACATCAACACGACAATACTACAAGGGCTACAAGCAAACAACAACAAACCCTTCTGGCGATATATAAAGAACAAAAGACAGGACAATGTAGGAGTAGCACCACTGAAGGAAGGAGCAACCCTAGTTAGCGATAGCTTAGGTAAGGCCAGAATATTATTAAAACAGTTCCAATCAGTTTTCACTCCAGAGGATAGGACACCACCACCGCCAATGGACAATCTACATCACCAACCCATAGAGAGCATCACCGTCACAGTAGATGGAGTAGAAAAACTGCTTAAAAACACCGACCCAGCCAAAGCACACGGACCAGATGCCATCCCCAACATAGTACTAAAGAACTGCGCAGACATATTAGCACCAGCACTAACAACCATCTACCAAAAATCATTAGACACAGGAATTCTACCGGCGGACTGGAGACAAGCTAATATATCAGGTATCTTTAAAAAAGGGGACAAACACACAGCATCCAACTATAGACCAGTTTCACTTACTTCAGTATGCTGCAAGATTTTAGAACATATAGTATGCCGCCACCTAATGGAACACCTAGAAAGGAATAATATTCTAACACACTTAAACCACGGCTTCCGCTCTGGCTACTCCTGTGAGTCCCAACTCCTGACCACCACCCAGGACTTCCTATCATCATTAGACAAGGGAGAACAAGTAGATGTAGCAATCTTAGACTTTAGCAAGGCCTTTGATACAGTCCCCCACAGGAAACTACTATATAAGTTAGAAAAATATGGCATAGTAGGAGAAATTCACACCTGGCTGAAAAACTTCCTAACCACCAGAACAATGAGAGTAGTGTTAGAAGGAGAAACATCAGAAGAAGTTAGAGTAGAGTCAGGAGTACCACAAGGAACTGTGTTAGGCCCCATACTCTTCCTATGCCACATTAAATGACCTACCAACATCAGTCGCATCCCAAGTAAGACTTTTTGCAGATGACTGTCTTTTATATAGAGAAATAGGCACCTTCGATGACCACATCACCCTTCAGAAAGACCTCAAGAATTAGAAACCTGGGCAGAAAATTGGGGGATGCGTTTTAACGCCAGCAAGTGTTATATTTTAAACATAAAAAAAGAATCAGACTATCTCTACCAACTAAATAGTACCATCCTCCAGCAAGTGGCATCAACACCATATCTAGGGATCCACATCTCCAACGACTTGAAATGGACCACCCACATAGACAAAATTACCAAAAAAGCAAGCTCAATGTTAGGATTTTTACAGCGAAACCTCAAACACTGCCCACAAGAATGTCGTAGATTAGCCTATCTATCACTAGTTAGATCCACATTAGAATATGGTGCCACAGTATGGGATAGCCACTGCCAAACAGACATAGATAAGTTAGAACGTATCCAGAACAGGGCAGCCAGATTCATAAAACAAGACTACCATACTAGAGACCCTGGCTGTGTCACGACCATGCTCCAAGACCTGCATCTGCCGAAATTACAAGACCGGAGGCGACAGCTTAGGTTAGCCTTTATGTATAAAGTGGTTGAGGGACTTGTCCCGGCCATGCCGCCATCAAATTTTTTTACCCCCAAACCCCAAGGTAAACGTAGAATTAAGACTAAGACTTTTAAGGACTATAAATCAGTAAACATAGTAGAAAGGACAGCCTGCAACAACAACAGAGGCTACACAGTCCCAGACAGCAGGTGCAACCAGTACAAGCACTCCTTCTTCGTGCAGACGGTTATAGACTGGAACCACCTCAGCGACCAGACCGTCAATTCCAAGACCCTGAGCTCCTTCAAAGGGGCCCTCACCAGGGAGAACTTTTTCAGAACCAACCAGCATTAGTACTAGCAGTTAAGCGCAAACCCCCAATCCGTCGCGTAAAGCCAGAAGTGGTTACTGCGACGTATTGATCCAGATCCAGATCCAGAATGCCTTAGTATGTGCGGTATGAATATAAGAGTCACATAGAAAAACAGAAGGAAAAGAGGGATTTTTTAATACCGGTGTGCAGCCAAAGGAAGCAGAGAAGACCAGAAACAATGGACAGAAGGGAGGCAACAGAGATAAATCAGGTCGCAGTTCTTGTTGATACAGAGTTGTGTCCCTTGGTTTTAGGACGTACGTTTAGTGTTGAGGGTGTGTGTGTGTGTGTGTGTGTGTGATTTTATTCTTTTATTTCGAGGAAAGTGGAATAAACATCCATGTTGGTTTTTTTTTTTACATCTAGTCCCCGTGTACATGCCCTTTTGTAAATGTCATCCGTTCCCCGTGTGTGTGTGTGTGTGTGTGTGTGTGTGTGCGCGCACACACACACACGCAGGGGGGGGGGGGGGGGGGGGGGGGGGGGGGGGGGGGGGGGGGGGGGCTTCTCAAACTTGCAGTCACTTCTGTAGAGGTTTAGCGTGCGTGCGTGTGCATATAATAATGTGTGTGTGTTCATTTTTCCCTTTATGTATTAATTCTTTTATTATGAGGATAAAGGAATTAGTGCATTTGAATTATATATATATATTTAAAATAATTGTAATGTGATTATTATGATTCACTTTGCTGATATATTTATTTTGTCTGTTTACGTGTTTACTCACCCCTTTCCCCCTCCCTCCAGGATTGGATGTAAAACAACAACAACAAAAGTCTTGTACTTATTCTATTACCCTCAGAAAAAAAAATCGTTATCGTTAGTTATCTGCTTTTTCTTTTTCTTCTCATTCTTCTTTCGCTTCTTTTCTTCTTCTTCTTTGGTTTGTACTTTTCGTCATCTTCCTAATCATCGACGTCTTCCTCTTCCTCCTACAAGCAAATCATAAAAGAGGCATCTTACTTCATTAAGTGTCGAGCTTCACAGCCCATACAGAGACATTGTCTGCCTGTTAGTTTTGGAGGTGTGTGCGTGCGTGCGTGTTTCGTGATATTTTGGGGGTTTTAAAGATTGGTTTGTAACTGAAAAAGATGATTGATTAAAGTCGTTATATTTCGGGTTCTTACAGATTATTTCGTAAGTAAAAAAGATGATTGATTAAAGTCGTTATATTTTGGGGGGTTTAAAGATTGGTTTGTAACTGAAAAAGATGATTGATTAAAGTCGTTATATTTTGGGGGTTTTAAAGATTGGTTTGTAACTAAAAAAGATGATTGATTAAAGTCGTTATATTTTGAGGGTTTTAAAGATTGGTTTGTAACTGAAAAAGATGATTGATTAAAGTCGTTATATTTTGGGGGTTTTAAAGATTGGTTTGTAACTGAAAAAGATGATTGATTAAAGTCGTTATATTTTGGGGGTTTTAAAGATTGGTTTGTAACTAAAAAAGATGATTGATTAAAGTCGTTATATTTTGGGTTTTTAAAGATTGGTTTGTAACTGAAAAAGATGATTGATTAAAGTCGTTATATTTTGGGGGTTTTAAAGATTGGTTTGTAACTGAAAAAGATGATTGATTAAAGTCGTTATATTTTGGGGGTTTTAAAGATTGGTTTGTAACTAAAAAAGATGATTGATTAAAGTCGTTATATTTTGGGGTTTTTAAAGATTGGTTTGTAACTGAAAAAGATGATTGATTAAAGTCGTTATATTTTGGGGGTTTTAAAGATTGGTTTGTAACTGAAAAAGATGATTGATTAAAGTCGTTATATTTTGGGGGTTTTTAAAGATTGGTTTGTAACTAAAAAAGATGAGTGATTAAAGTCTTTATATTTTGGGTTTTTAAAGATTGGTTTGTAACTAAAAAAGATGATTGATTAAAGTCGTGGTTATATTTTGGGAGAGTTTTAAAGATTGGTTTGTAACTAAAAAAGATGATTGATTAAAGCACTCGCTTTCCCCCAGCCAAGTTAAGCAGCGTCAAGCGTGGTTACCAGTTGGATGGGTGACCGTTCGCGTGCCTTGGTTTCAGTACAGTCCCCCAATTCACCCAGCTGTAAATGAGTGCATGCCTCTTTAGGGTCAGGGAAGGTAAAGCAGCGAGGGAGAGGAGATGGGCGCCGCTGCCCTACGACCTTATAGGTGATGGGACACCTTGACCTGTTTGTAAATCGTAATTATTCTACAAAAATGACTTGAGCTTTTGGAGGGAAGGATGACTTGTTTGTTGGCTGAAAGCTACATTGCACCAAGTTGTGTGAGGAGGGAGTGGCTTAGCGGTAAAGGTGATGAACTGAAGTGGTCTGGGGATGCCGGCTCAAGTTCCCCAGGAGATGAACGTTTGAATGGACATTTCCCCATGAGATGTCGTCGTCGTCGTTGTTGTTGTTGTTGTTGTTGTCGTCGTCGTTGTTGTTTGTTGCCTGTTGCCCATTCTCACCCTTGGGGTTATCCAGAGTATGCACTCTGACTCATTCATTCCACCTTTATTTTGTTTATTTATTTTTTTTTTTTTATACCACTTTGTCACGGCAGATTTCTCTGCGTGAAATTCGGGCTGCTCTCCCCAGGGAGAGCGCGTCGCCACAAGAGCAGCGCCACCCATTATTTTTTTTCTTGTCTGCAAGTGTATTTGTTTCCCTATCAGAGTGGCTTTTAAAATATTTTTTAACAGAATGTTGCCAGTGACAACTCTCTTCCTGCCGTGGGTTCTTTCACGAGCACTAAATAATTTTGTGTAACACACGGGACCTCGTTTTATCGTCTCATCCGAAAGACTAGCACCCAAACCCTCTCTCATGGTCTAATGGATGGGGGAAAGTTTCGGGTCCAAACGGGATTCAAACCACCGCACACTTCCGACCCGGACTTTTGGCTTTCGAGGCAGGCGCGTTACGTGTAGACCACGATCCCCCTGGAAATCACTGGGAGATTTTAAGTACACTCTGGATGAGAAAACTGTATGTGTGACACCTTTCCAGAGCCTCGCCCTGTAGGCAGCCATAGTCCGACTTCAAATGACCGTTTTCTCCGGTAAAGGAGGGTGCAGGTTGTTAGACATGGCCGAAGGCAAGCTCAGCATACCCTTTCAAAGTATGACAACATGTTGATCTAGGCTTTGGCACTTAACCAACACCAGTAACTGACACAGCCTTTGGCCTGGCCAACAAAGTGGACACTCATCTCGCTCCACAATCCCGTTTCTTGCAAGTTCTTCGATAAAACCGTCAATTGAAGTCCTGTGCAAGCGCACAGTTTCTTGCAGACATAATTATTGTTAAAAGCCCAGCTGGCCAACAGCCCAGGACAGGGGGCTGGGTTTTTCACTGAAGGTGAGCACACAGCCTTTGTCCCAGGCCCAAAGCTGGTCAGCTGTTGTTGATAACCCTTACGTGGAGACAGATTTACCTTCAGCTATGACAAGCTCCTAGCATAACAGCCTGTAGTCTGTGTTAATTAATGGAGATAAAAATCAAGGAATATAGCTGCCTGTATGGTAAGATGTTTGAAGACAGCTATACAGGCATATAAATATGGTAAGGTAGTTGAAGACAGTCATACAGGCAAATAAATATGGTAGGGTGTTTGAAGACAGCCATACAGGCAAATAAATATGGTAAGGTGTTTGAAGACAGCCATACAGGCAAATAAATATGGTAAGGTGTTTGAAGACAGCCATACAGGCAAATAAATATGGTAAGGTGTTTGAAGACAGCCATACAGTCAAATAAATATGGTAAGGTGTTTGAAGACAGCCATACAGGCAAATAAATATGGTAAGGTGTTTGAAGACAGCCATACAGGCAAATAAATATGGTAAGGTGTTTGAAGACAGCCATACAGGCAAATAAATAAATATGGTAAGGTGTTTGAAGACAGCCATACAAGCAAATAAATAAATATGGTAAGGTGTTTGAAGACAGCCATACAAGCAAATAAATAAATATGGTAAGGTGTTTGAAGACAGCCATACAAGCAAATAAATAAATATGGTAAGGTGTTTGAAGACAGCCATACAGGCAAATAAACATGGTAAGGTGTTTGAAGACAGCCATACAAGCAAACGTCTTATTCAATGAGCGTGTACTTTCAACCTCCCAATGATTCCCAGTAGGGTGAGGGATGGACAGTCAGGGGGACAACGACCACCCCCAGGATGTGGAGTGGAGCAGACCAGCAGCAGTGTAGGCCTGCACAACTTCTGCCCTGTGGCTGGCTGCATGCAACCTCCGTCATAGCTTCATCCATAGGGCTCCTAGAAAGTGACTTTTTCGGTAGTCATGATTTAGTAAGCACACACACACACACACACACGCACACACACACGCACACACACACACGCACACACACACACGCACACACGCACACACACACACACACACACACACACACACAAACACACACGCACACTCACACACACTCACACACACCGACATCAAGATGAGATCAGAATAACTTTACTGTTGCATTTTTTGTAGTCTTCTAAATGGCACAAAAGTCAGCCTATTAACTTACAACTATTCAGACAAAGTTTTAACAAGTTTATAAAACTCTCCAAACGAAAGGACACCCAAATAAACCAAAACCAAAACATTAGCAAACTAGAAAACGATATCCCAGATAGACCTATTCTAAATTCCTTTAAGTGTTACTCCAAAATCAAAGAGATGTAAACGTGTCGGAGTGGACCACATCTCTGGTGTACCAGAAACCAGAGGAATGATTCAACATGTCTTCATGCCCTACAATGGCCGCTTGCTCTCCAGCAACATCAGACTTTCTCCAGTCCAGCACACGCCAATGATGATACACTCTTTCTTCCTCTGCCCGGGTTAGGCCTGTATCATTGTAATCATAAATTATCATAGTACTAGTTGCTTTAACGAAAAGAGAAAGAAAAAAAGGAAGAGAGAGAGAGAGAGAGAGAGAGGAGAGAGAGAGAGGAGAGAGAGAGAGAGAGAGAGAGAGAGAACGTTATTATATTTTTCCTGGGCCTTTGAAGAAGGAGAGTAAAAGAGAAATGAAGACTGGAAAATGTGATTTAAAAAAAAAAGTGTGGATGCATTAGTTGTCGGCATCCATGTAAACCATTCACACACTTAGCTTGTCTTCGCTTTTGCCCCCCCCCCCCCCCCCCCCCCCCCCCCTCTCTCTCTCTTTACCCCCTATGTTTCTTTTCTTTCAGTTTCCCTTTCTTTCTTTCTTCTGTCTTTCTTTCTTATCTTTCTTTCTTTTCTGGTTTTTTCTTCTTATTTCTTTCTCCTTTAAAAAAAAACACCTGTATTTGTGCCGTGTGTTTATCAATAATTTATCACACAAAGCTGTGTAACATTTTTCAAAGGAAAAAAGCTAGGAGTTGTGGGATGGGGGTAACCCCAGCTATAAATATAAAAAATCCTCCCCCCCTCCCTCTCCCTTCTGGGTTTCCCTGCAGTGTTTCCAACAGATCATTTCAACTTCACTACTATTCTTGCTGTTGTAGTCTTCTTCAGTATCGGATCCATGGGACGCGCGGCCATGTTGGTTTTCGTCTTGCCGTGGTTTACCAACAGAGTTACTTCCCTGCCTGTTTCAGGATATCGAAACAGTGCTGAACTGCATCTGTCAACAGATATAACAGACATTTTAAAAAATGTAATAGAGATAAATGAGGTAACAATGATTGCAATGAGAGCAACAATGATGGTAAAATATTAAAAGTTATAACAACAGCAATGATAACAATAGTAACCATAATAATACTTTCTCAAGCACTTTCCTTCTCCAGTTAGAAGCATCTTGACAACAAAATTAAAATAAACAAAGCTTAACATGTGTGCCTCATATAACAGAGAGAGACAATGACAAATTCTTTCATTTCGAGGATAATGAATAAGCACACATGTGCTTTTTTACATCCAGTCCCCGCCCGTTAGGGATACATCTTAATAATAATAACTCAATACTTATACAGTCTCACAATGAAAACAAGGGGAAAAAACCCTTTTCAAAACAGCTCCCCCCCAACAACCCCCCCCCCCCCCCCCAAAGCAAGCAAATAAAAGAAAACCCTAAAAATACACATAATTATAAGATATTGAAATAGGGCACTCATTAGAACTTAAGTACAGAGGCAAGTCCAATAAAGTATTGAAAATATAAAAATATGAATCCTTCATCAGGATATACTATAACTATAAGCAAGACGATAAAAGGTGAGAGACAGAGACAGAGAGACAGAGTGTGTGTGTGTGTGTGTGTGTGTGTGTGTATTTCAGAGATAATATCCAATATATAATTCCCAAAACAGTATGCGATCCTATCAACACTCATTTTAGATTATACTCGTTTCAAATTATATGTCATGATAATGAAATAAATTTAATACCCATACATCCACACAATAAAAACAAGAAACAAAACAAGAAGAAATCTAAACCTATACAGTCATTGGGGGAGAGAATATGGGTGAGTGAGTGAGTGAGTGAGTGTGTGTGTGAGTGTGTGTGTGTGTTTCAGGGATAATACTAAATATGCAATACTCACATAGCACACGATCAACACAAACACTTTTTAGTTATACTCATGCAAATTGAATGTCATGATAATAAAATAAGTGCAATACCCATACACTCACATAATAAAGAGGGGGAAAAAAGCCAATAAAGTCATAAAAAGAACATCTACACATTGTAAGTAACAGAAACAAACTCTTTTTTTTTCCAGGATAATGAATAAGTATTCATGTGCTTTTTTACATCCAGTCCCCGCCCGTGGGGTCACATTTAAAAATGCACTCAGTACTCATACTTTCAAGCAGAAGAAGCAAAGGGAAAGAACTTTTTTTTTAAAGAAAAAGAGAGAAAAAGAAAAAAACAAACAAATAAACAAACAAACAAACAAACAACCCCAGACGAGCAAAAGACAAAATATACCCCAGAACCCCCCCCCCCCCCCCCCAAAAAAAAAAAGCAAGCAAACAAATAAACCAAAAAAAACAAACAAACAACAACAACAACAACAAAAGCAGACAAAAACACCCTCCCAAACAAACAAACAAAAAACAAGAAAAAACAACAACAAACAAACCCGAGAGAGAGAGAGAGAGAGAGAGGGGGGGGGGGTTGTTGTATGGAGGTTTGTTTTGTTTTTGTTTAATGTCCATTCACTACTTGGTGATAAGGACACACCCGCATTCAAACCAACATCTCTCTCTCTCTCTCTCTCTCTCTCTCTCTCTCTCTCTCTCTCTCTCTCTCTCTCCCTCCCTCTCTAATAATTATTTGTGTATTTATATTCTCGCAACTATCTACAGTAGAGGTCTTACTGGGGAAGAATATATAACCTCAGCAACTGATGTTATGAACTGCTGAGAGTCATATAAAACTTTTTGAACAGTGGCATATTTTTTTTTATGAATATCTATTCCTTTCCTTTTAAAGAGGTCAGTTAGGATTGGGCAATTAAACAATAAATGGTGGATTGACAGAGATTGAGAACAGCAACATGTCATATTCTTAGAGTATTTGGTGTTCCATGCATTTAGCCTCATTATATATATTAAAATTTCTACTTTCCGTGAGCAAGAAATGTTTTCAAAGTGTGTTTTCTTCATTTTGGAATGCATACAATTCATCAATTTAGTATTAATTTCATGCGATGACAATGCGAGATTGGAATCAAACGTTTCAATGTTGCAATCAGAGGCACCTTGTTTTGCTAAAGAATCAACCAACTCATTCCAATAAATTCCACAGTGAGAAGGGACCCAGCAAAAAGCTATTTGTATGCCTGTGCTTGCAATACAATGTATCAAGAACGTTATCTCAAATACAATATCTTTCCTTGCATGGAGGTACGTCTCTATGCGTCTTTGCTTCCCTAAGAGAGGGCAGGAGTTGTGCCAGGGAAACTCATGTCTATGCACTAAATGTGTTTGCTCACGAAATCACACTCCAATCTCTCTTCCAAAAGACTAGCACCCAGACCACCTCTCAAAGTGTAGCGGATGCGGGACAGTTAGGGTTCAATCAATGGACGGAACCCACAACCTCGGGCTGTCTTGACGGGTGCTTTACCTCTAGACCACAACATTTAACAGTTACTACGTCACCTCTGCAAAAACGATAATTATGAGCAAAACTCACAATTCCCCCTTCTGGCTGCTTCTTCAACTGCATTGCCAGTCAGCTGACAAGGCTTAGTTAGGGGGCGGGCTTAACAGTGTCGGTTGGCGCAGCAGTCTGTGCGAATTGCGGGATCGACACTGTGCATGATTGAGGTCCTGCGTGTGTGTATCCATGAAAGCCAGTAAGGAATTGGCAAGTTTGCAGTAAAACTTGACCTTGGAAATGGCAGCCATTTCCTTATCCTTTATCTGCCAAGCGCTGGCAAGATTGGAACTCGTGCCCCTGAAGACCATAAGGACGACCGAGAAGGTTCTAACACCAAGCCAACACGCAGTCACACATTGTTTTGTATTGCGTTGTTTTGTATTGCGTTGTTTTGTATTGCGTTGTTTTGTATTGCGTTGTTTTGCATTGTAGTACATTGTTTTTTGTATTGCAGTGCGTTGTTTTTTGTATTGTATTTTATTGCATTGTAGTGTAGTGTAGTACATTGTTATTGTATTGTATTGCATTGTATTGTATTGTATTGTTTTGCATTGTATTGTAGTGTAGTGCATTGTTATTGTATTGTATTGCATTGTATTGTATTGTATTGTTTTGCATTGTTTTTGTATTGTTTTGCATTGCATTGTATTGTATTGTATTGTAGTGTAGTGCATCTTTTTTTAATTGCATTGTTTTACATTATATTGTATTGTAGTGCATTGTTTTGTATTGTAGTGCATTGTTTTGTATTGTAGTGCATTGTTTTTGTATTGCATTGTTTTTGTATTGTTTTGTATTGTAGTGCGTTGTTTTTGTATTATATTGCATTGTATTGTATTGTAGTGTAGTGTAGTGCATTGTTTTTGTATTGCATTGTTTTTGTATTGTTTTGTATTGTAGTGCATTGTTTTTGTATTGCATTGTTTTTGTATTGTACTGTTTTGCATCGTATTCTAGTGTAGTGCATTGTTTTTGTATTGCATTGTTTTTGTATTGTTTTGTATTGTAGTGCATTGTTTTTGTATTGCATTGTTTTTGTATTGTACTGTTTTGCATCGTATTCTAGTGTAGTGCATTGTTTTTGTATTGTTTTGTATTGTATTGCATTGTTTTCGTAATGTTTTGTATTGCATTGCATTGTTTTTGCATTGTATTGTATTGTAGTGCATTGTAGTGCATTGTTTTTGTATTGTTTTGTATTGTAGTGCATTGTTTTCTGTATTGTAGTGTATTGCATTGTATTGCTTTGTAGTGCATTGTTTTTTGTATTGTAGTGTATGTATTGTATTGCATTGTATTGCTTTGTATTGTAATGCATTGTTTTTGTATTGTATTGTATTGCATTGCATTGTATTTTAGTGCGTTGTATTGGAGTGTAGTGCATTGTATTGCATTGTATTTTAGTGTATTGCATTGTATTGTATTGTATTGTATTGTAGTCAAAGTCTAAGTCAAAGTCAAAAACACTTTAATCATCCCATGAAGGGCAATTACAATGTATTGCATTGTATTGCAATGTATTGCAGTGTGCTGTATTGTAGTGTATTGCATTGTATTGTAGTGTATTGCATTGTATTGTATTGTATTGCATTGTATTGTAGTGTATTGGATTGTATTGCATTGTGTAGAGGTGTAGTGATTGTATTGTATTGTAGTGTATTGCATTGTATGGTATTGCATTGTGTTGTATTGTATTGTAGTGTATTGCATTGTATTGTAGTGCAGTGTAGTGCAGTGTATTGCATTGCACTGAAGTGTATTGCATTGTATTGCATTATATATTAGTGTAGTGCATTGTATTGTATTGCAGTGTATTGCAGTGTATTGCTTTGTATTGCATTGTATAGCAGTGTAGTGCATTGTATTGTATTGTGTTGTATTGTATTGCATTGCATTGCATTGATTTGTATTGCATTGTATTGCATTGTATTGTAATGCATTGCATTGTACTGCAGTGTATTGCATTGTATTGCAGTGTATTGCATTGTATTGTATTGTATAGTAGTGTAGTGCATTGTATTGGACTGTATAACATTGCATTGTACTGTAGTGTATTGCATTGTATTGTATTACATTGCATTGTACTGTAGTGTATTGCATTGTATTGCATTGTATTGATTTGTATTGCATTGTATTGTATTACATTGTATTGCATTGTATTGAACTGTATTGTATTGTATTGCATCGTATTGTAGTGTACACCACTTACAGTCACACAGCAGAGTTCTTTGCATGGAATTCGAGCTGCTCTCCTTGGAGAGAACGCATCGCCACAAGAGCAGCGCCACCCATTTTTTGGGTTCGTTTTCCTGTCTGCACGTACTTATGCGTACCTATCAGAATGGGATTTTTTCTACAGAATTTTGCCTGGGACAATTGTCTTCTTGCTGTGGGTTCTTTTGCGTGCGCCGAAGACTAGCACCCAGACCACCATTCAAGGTCAAGAGAACAGGGGGAAAGTTCGGACATAAACCCACAGTTGTCACTGTGTTGGTAGGGGCGTTACCTCTAGACCAGCGATGGGAAAGACATGGAGGGGCAAGGAACAGGAGCCCGTTCATGTCCAGTCTAGGAGAAAGGCATTCTCAAATGGACACCGTAGTGCAGCCTTGAACTGAGGCAGTCAAGTTCACATCAGATGACGACGGACGCTGCAGTCGAGCGGTTATCGTGCGACTGCAATCCCCTGGGTCCATCAAGTCGTGGGTTCGAATCTCGGCGGCGTCTGATGAATTAAGGATGGAGATTTTTACCATCTCCCAGGTCAACTTCAAGTGCAGACCTGCCAGTGCCTTAATTCCCTTCGTGTACATACACCTGCTGCAGACGATCACATATGCACGTTCCTTCACCTTCACCTATCCCCGTAGTCTTGTAGATCGTGGGGCGCTACTGAGGATTTTGCTACCAGCTTCCTCCATTCCCCGCGGTCCTCGGTTTTTCAGTAGCAAATAACATGAAAGATAACGCAATTCATGGCAGTGTTCGGTAGGTTACGGGAACACGTGCATACCCAGCATGCATCCCGACATCGGAATGCGGCTACCTTCATGATGGGCAACATCTCTCCTTTGGTGACCCTGGGCGCTCCAGCCGAGAAACACCAAAGAAAACAAACAACAGACAGACAGACAGACAGACAGACAGGCAGACAGACAGGCAGACAGACAGACAGACAGACAGGCAGGCAGGCAGACAGACAGACAGACAGACAGACAGACAGACAGGCAGACAGGCAGACAGACAGACAGACAGGCAGGCAGACAGGCAGACAGGCAGACAGGCAGACAGGCAGACAGGCAGACAGACAAAAGCAGGTGAGGAACTGAAGACTCTAACCACCAGACACTGCTGACACCATCACTCCTCCCTCCCTCCCTCCCTCCCTTCCTTCCTTCCTTCTTCCTTCCTCCTTCTTCCTTCCTTCCTACCTACCTTCCTTCCTTCTTCCTTCCTTCTTCCTTCCTTCTTTCTTCTTCCTTCCTATCTTCCTTCCTTCTTCCTTCCTACCTATTTCCTTCTTCCTTCTTACCTATCTTCCTTCCTTCTTCCTTCCTTCTTTCTTCCTTCCTACCTACCTTCCTTCCTTCATTCCCTCCTTCTTCCTTCCTACCTATCTTCCTTCCTTCCTTCCTTCCTTCCTTTCTTCCTTCCTTCCTACCTACCTATCGTGTTCTCGAAGAGGTTCAGCTCCTGGCTGTTCAGGGCTTTGTCCTTGTTCCCTGCAAAGAAAACCATGAAAAACATTTAGTCCGGAGGGAGGGAAGAGTGAGTGAGAGAGAGAGATGAGAGAGAGAGAGAGAGAGAGAGAGAGAAGAGAGAGAGAGAGAGAGAGAGAGAGAGAGAGAGAGAGAGAGAGAGAGAAGAGAGAGAGAGAGAGAGAGAGAGAGAGAGAGAGAGAGAGAGAAAGAAAGTGAGAGAGAGAGAGAGAGAGAGAGAGAGAGAGTAGATGCAATCAATCAGTCATCCATCACAAGAGAAAACACTGCCTCACTGATGGCCTGCTTGGCTGGTTGCTGGAGCCCTCAACTTATCGCTAAGCATTAGGGAAAAAAACAACTGGCTGACTGGATTGCTGACTGACAAACAGACTGTACTGGCTGGCTGGCTGACTGACTGACTGACTGACTGACAAACAGACTGCACTGGCTGGCTGACTGACTAGCTGACTGGTCTGCTCACCGAGGGACTGATTGGCTTGTTGTCTGGCTTATCCATTGGTTGGTCGCTTGGTTTGGTCACTGATGGATTGCTTGATTGCTTGGTTTGGTCAGTGATGGATTGATTGATTGCTTGGTTTGGTCACTGATGGATTGCTTGATTGCTTGGTTTGGTCATTGGTTCATTGACTGATGGGCTGTGGCTGCCATCACCCCCACCACCACCACCATTATCATCTCTCACGTAGTCAGAATGACCATGATCACCACCATTTTGACGTCACCACCATTGCACCCTCATAATCAACACCCCCCACCAAACCCACCACCACCTGCATTGCACTCCCCCACTGTCACCATCGTCATCACCACCATCGTCGTCACCATCATCACCGTCATCACCACCATCACCGTCATCACCACCATCATCATCACCGTCATCACCGTCATCACCATCATCACCGTCATCACCACCCCCACCATCACCATAATCTCCACCATCACCATCATCATCACCCCCATCATCACCACATCACCACCATCACCATCATTACCACCTCCACCATCACCATCATCACCACTCCCACCATCACCACCACCACCTCCACCATCACCACCACCTCCACCATCACCCATCACCATCATCACCACCATCACCACCTCCATCACCACCATCACCACCTCCATCACCACCATCACCACCACCTCCACCACCACCACTCCACCATCACCTCCACTACCACCACCACCTCCACCATCACCACCATCATCACCACCACCACTCCACCATCACCACCTCCACCACCACCACCATCACCATCACCACCACCTCCCCACTCTGCAGCAGGAGACTGACCGTCAGTGCCTTGGAAGGCCGCGGTGAGGTCAGCCAGGGTTATTGACCAGTTCCTGCCGGTGGAGAAGAGGGAGGGGCACTTCAGCTCCAGCTCAGCCATCAGAGACTGGGCCATCTGGTCCACAGGCCCGGGGCAGTCCGCGCTGCGCTTCCCCAGCCGTAGCAGACCCGGCCCGTACCGCATGACGATGTCCACCACACCCTGCACCCGTGGGAGAGAGAGAGAGAGAGAGAGAGAGAGAGAGAGAGAGAGAGAGAGAGAGAGAGAGAGGGAGAGGAGAAAGAGAGAGAGAGAGGAGAGAGGGAGAGAGGAAGAGAGAGAGAGAGGGAGAGGAGAGGGAGAGGGAGAGAGAGAGAGAGAGGAGAGAGAGAGAGAGAGAGAGAGAGAGAGAGGAGAGAGGAGGAGAGAGAGAGGGGAGAGAGAGAGAGAGAGAGAGGAGAGGAGAGAGAGAGAGAGAGGAGGGAGAGAGAGAGAGAGAGGGAGGAGAGAGAAGAGAGAGAGAGGGAGGGAGAGAGGGAGAGAGAGAGGGAGAGGGAGAGAGAGAGAGAGAGAGAGAGAGAGAGAGAGAGAGAGAGAGAGAGAGAGAGAGAACAATTTGAACCATTTTTATTTTTCAGAGGGTAATAGATTAAGCATTACATGCTTTTTTACATCCAGCCCTCCAAAAAAAAAAATTAATAGGAAGGGAAAATATGCATGCTAACATAGAATTGCAGGGAAAACAATACACACACAGACGCGCGCGCGCACACACACATACTGGAAGGCAAGCAAGATATAGAGAACATGAGAGAGAGAGAGAATAAATGAATGAATGAAAGAATGAATGAATGAATGAATGTTATTTAAAGAAGGTAATGGCATAAGCAAACATTTTTTTACAACCAGCCCTCTGGGCATAAAAAAGAAGAACAATAGCAAACAAGCAAAATATGTACCAAAAGAAAGACAAAAAATCTATGTATGAAGAAGAAAAAGGAATCCATCATATTGTCCAAATGCAACCCCTCCCCCTAAAAAACAAGAAACCCCCCCCCCCCCCCCCCCCACCAACATATTCTACACATATACCCTTATTGTTTTACAAAAACGCGAGCATAAAGTCACAAAGTCATATCTGAAGTAGAAAAGAAAACACAAATAACTGGAGAGTAGAGTATAGAAGAGTAAAGGAGAGAGAGAGAGAGAGAGAGAGAGAGAGGGAAGAGAGAGAGAGAGAGAGAGAGAGAGAGAGAGAGAGAGAGAGAGAGAGAGAGAGCATCGTTATCGGTACGTTCGTGTTCTGTCTGCCTGTTTGTTGATGGCGTTATTGTGTTGTTGTTGTCGTTATTGTTGTTGATGTTGTAGGTGTTACTGTTGATATTGTTGTAGGTGTTACTGTTGATATTGTTGTAGGTGTTACTGTTGATGCTGTAGGTGCTACTGTTGATGTTTTAGGTGTTACTGTTGATGTTGTTGTTGATGTCATTGCTGTTGATGTCATTACTGTTGATGTCTCCTTTCCTTTAAGACAACAAGTGAAGAAGAAATCAAGAAAATTTTTAATGACCATAAAATCATGCGATCTCGATCCTGTGCCTGCTTCTCTTCTCACACAGTGCCTTCCGCAGCTGATACCCACTATCACAAAATAGTAAACTCATCTCTTCTTTCAGGAATTTTTCCATCAGCTCTCAAAACTGCAATAATTACACCTCTACTCAAAAAGCATGAGCTCGACCCTAACATTCTGAAAAATTACAGGCCTGTTTCTAACCTTCCTTTCATCTCTAAAGTCCTTGAAAAAGTCGTTCTGAAACAACTCAACAGCCAACTTCTTTTAAATAGTCTTCCCGCATTTCAGTCTGCCTATCGCGTCAACCACAGCACTGAAACCACCTTAGTCCGTACGTTTAACAGGCTTCTAAACGCTTCTGACTCAGGGAAAATCTCCCTTCTCACTCTTCTCGACTTATCTGCAGCAATCGACACTATAGACCACTCTATTCTTTTCTTCCGTCACGCAAAACCGTTTGGTATTAAAGGGGAAGCCCTCACCTGTGTAATGACATCAACAACAGCATCAACCTCACCTCACAAACCGATTCCATACAGTTGCAATAAACAAGATTCAATCAATACCTGCCAAACTGGAATGCGGAGTCCCACAGGGATCTGTTCTGTGCCCTGTTCTTTTCACTCTCTACACTGCTCCTCTGTCACATATCATAAACCGTCACCAGATCAACCATTATTTCTACGCTGATGACTCTCAGATTCAAAGCAGTGACACTCCTGAAAATCTGCCTTCTCCCTTGACAAATATGTCACACTGCCTCCAAGATATTCAAAACTGGATGAAACAAAACAAATTCCAGTTAAACGCAGTTAAAACTGAAACCATGATTGTAGGGACCAAACACAAACTCTCTTCCATCGCAACAGGTTCAACAGAATTTGGCAATAGGACAGTTCCTCTATCCAGCACAGTCAGGTATCTTGGTGTTGTTATCGACAACATGCTCTTTATGCAAAAATTCATCACCCAAAACCTGCCAGTCGTGCTACTATCGACAACATGCTCTTTATGCAAAAATTCATCACCCAGACCTGCCAGTCGTGCTACTATCGACAACATGCTCTTTATGCAAAAACTCATCACCCAAACCTGCCAGTCGTGCTACTATAGACAACATGCTCTTTATGCAAAAATTTAACACCCAAACCTGCCAGTCCTGCTACTATCAATTACGGCGTATTAGTGCAATTCGAAAGTACCTGTCCACTGATGCAACATACAAACTTGTCACATCTCTCATTCTTTCACGTCTGGACTATTGCAATTCTCTTTTGTCTGGTCTGCTAGCATCATCAATCCACTCCCTTCAACGCATTAAAAACTCTGCTGCTCAACTAGTTCTCAGAAAGAAAAAAAACCTGAGCACATTACTCCTCTCTTGCGATCTCTCCACTGGCTGCCCGTGTGACAGAGAGTAAAGTACAAGATCAGTACCCTCAGTTACAAATGTCTCCACAAAACAGCACCTTCCTACCTCTGTGAATGTCTTCACCTGTACACTCCTTCTCGTTCCCTCCGTTCTGCTGCAGATACCTTGTGCTTACGAGTACCTAGATTCAGCCAATTCACCGTTGGCCGTGGCTCTTTCTCTGTTTCTGGTCCATCGATCTGGAATGACGTCCGTCTTTCCCTTCGCGAAAAGCCTACTTAAGACACTTTTAAATCCAGCATCAAGACATACCTATTTCAAACCTAAGACTTTCCCCTATTTTTGTCATCTCATAATTATCTGTCCTTGCCTTCAATGGCCAAAGTTCCCATCACCCTGCTAAAACTTATAACCTGTGTGTGTGTGTGTGTGTGTGTGTGCGCGCGCGCGCCTGCGTTTGTGTGTATTTGAATTTGTCAACCTGTTAATGTTGGTTGCATGTGTGGGGGTGGAATGGATGCAAGCGCTTTGATTTGTTTTTTTACAAGATACATCGCTATATAAATTCCATTAAAAAAAAATATATTATTGCTGTTGTTGTTGTTGATGTCATTACTGTTGATGTAGATGTCATTACTGTTGACGTTGTTGTTGATGTCATTACTGTTGATGTTGATGTCATTACTGTTGATGTTGTTGTTGATGTCATTACTGTTGATGTTGTCATTACTGTTGATGTTGATGTCATTACTGTTGATGTTGTTGTTGATGTCATTACTGTTGATGTCATTACTGTTGATGTTGATGTTGATGTCATTACTGTTGATGTTGATGTCATTACTGTTGATGTTGTTGTTGATGTCATTACTGTTGATGTTGATGTCATCACTGTTGATGTTGTTGTTGATGCCATTACTGTTAATGTCATTACTGTTGATGGTGTTGTTGATGTCATTACTGTTGATATTGTTGTTGATGTCATTAATGTTGATGTCGTTCTTGATGTCGTTGTTGGGTTTGATGTCGTTACTGTTGATGTTCTTGTCGATGTCATTACTGTTGATGTTGTTGTTGATGTCATTACTGTTGATGTCGATGTCATTACTGTTGATGTTGTTGTTGTTGTTGTTGTTGTTGATGTCGTTCTTGATGTTTTTGGGTTTGATGTCGTTACTGTTGATGTTGTTGTTGTTGATGTCGTTCTTGATGTCGTTATTGGGTTTGATGTTGTTACTGTTGATGTTGTTGATGTCGCTATTGTTGATGTTATTGTAGGTGTTACTGTTGATGTCGTTTTTTATGTCGTCGTTGTTGATGTCGTTGTTGATGTCATTACTGTTGATGCCGTTGTTGTTGATGTCGTTGTTGATGTTGTTATTGCTGATGTTATTGTTGGTGTCGTTACACGCATACACACATACTCACGCACGCACGCACGCACACACAACAACAGCAACAGCAACAATAAAAACTACAGTAACAGCAACTCATTACAGTGAAGGTCTTCCAGGAAGAGAACACATGACTTCATGAACTGTTCTCACACACTGCTGGGGGTAGTCACAGACAACTACAGACACAGCGGCACCATTGTCAGGATCTAGTTCTTTCTTTACACACACTCGTCCAGAAAACCTGGGCAATCCAACAAGAACTGACGGATTGAAAGGGCTGAGAACAACAGCATGTTACAATACTTACCCAGTAGTCCGCATCTAGTCTAAGAAGTTCTCACTGCTTTGGGCAAGAAATAGTGTCACTGCGATCTTTCATCATTTCAGGAGGAATACAATTCGTTTTTATTAGAAATAATTTTATACAACGATAATGTGTGCGAGTGTGTGCGTGCGTGCGTGCGTGCGTGCGTGCGCGTGTTGGGATGAGTGAGTGAGTGAGTGCGTGCGTGCACGCACGTGCGTGTGTGTGTGTGTGTGTGTGTGTGTGTGTGTGTGTGTGTGTTGGGGGAGAGTCATCCAATGTCTAACCGTGATGCCTTTATCTGTGATGAACTTCTTGGAGGCGTCGCCCACTTTTCTGAGGGTGTTTCTGACCCAGCCTGCCTCAGAGGGCGTGGCCACGACCATGATTGACAGCATCAGGCACACAGCAATCCACAGCTTCATCTGCAGAAAAGACAGAGAGGGATCATTACTGTTGTCCTAGCCTCATGTTGTTTCTCTCTTTGTGGTGGCCAGTAGGAGAGTCTGTGTGCATACAGAGACAAGAGATAGTTACAGACAGACAGAGACAGTTATAAATAGACAGAGACAGTTATAGACAGACAGAGACAGTTATAGACAGACAGAGAGAGTTATAGATAGACAGAGACAGTTACAAATACACAGAGATAGTTATAGATACACAGAGATAGTTACAAATACACAGAGATAGTTATAGATACACAGAGATAGTTACAAATACACAGAGATAGTTATAGATACACAGAGATAGTTACAAATACACAGAGATAGTTATAGATACACAGAGATAGTTACAAATACACAGAGATAGTTATAGATACACAGAGATAGTTACAAATACACAGAGATAGTTATAGATACACAGAGATAGTTATACGAATGCGAATGCAGAAGTTTTATTCATTATAAGCCTTGGCCCCTCATGAAGGGGGTGTGTGTATATAATCAACATTCCAAAACATGTTGCATAGGAAACATTTATGAACAGAAGAAGAATACCTCAAGTACAGACAATACTTTTAATTAATTTTAAAAGCTTTATACAAATAAATTGCTAGTCGCTTAAAAATGCGTTCGTTAGTAGATGACGTAAGTATTAAAAGTCTAAACATGGAAGGACATCTCACATATTTTTGCGTATCAACTGAGTTCTAAGATCATTTAACATAGGACAACATAATACAAAATGAACTTCGTTATCGACAGACCCCTTACATAATGGACAAAGAAGATTTGTATCACAGTGTTGTCTATAGCGAAGATTGTGCACAAACAATTCAGACACTCAAAATCTAAATTTTGTCATAAAATGTTTAAGATGTCTATCCATGTTCATTGACAAATATACAGGAATTTTACCTAATAAACTAAACTGCCTATACAAACTAAAACGACCACTTTCCTGAATATGACTGGACCATTCCTGCCACCTACAAGCTATCAGTCTAGTGCACAATACTCGTATAAACCCATTTATATCCTCTACTCCTTGATTGAACCATATATAAGCAAATCCTAACTCACATAATTTGAACCTCAGATTTGATACCCAATTTATTTTCCCCCTTTCATCTAAATTATATAACATGTGATATGCTTTTTTGGTAACCTATGATTACCCATTCGTAATATTTTTATCCAGTACAAAACACATCTCACAATGGAATTCACAATAATTGGATAGCGATTAGTTTCTGCATAGACAAGATCATTGGGTGTTTTCATACTTACTCCAAGAATTTTTTTTTAGTGCAAATAAATGAATGTTTTCACATTGGTATTCAGAGTCATAAAGACCCCATATTTCAGCTCCATACTGTGTGATGGGCTGAGCCTGAGCATCAAATAATTTTATGAATAATTCAAAAGATTGATTTTCTAAGGAAGATAACTTTTGTGTAATACATAACAATGCACGTTTGGCTCTGCTTGCTAGGTCTTTACATGCACCAGTAAAACTAAGTTTTGTTGAAACATATATTCCTAAATATTTATACACGTTTACCACTGGCATAAGTTGTCCATTATAAGTCCAACTTTCTCTACAACCCAAATAACCCCCTTTTCTAAATACCATTATATTGCTTTTTGACATGTTTACTTTTAACTGTAGAGCTGCAGAAGCATGACATAAACTATTCAATTGAGTTTGCAAGCCAATAATAGTTTCAGACATCAAAACAACATCATCAGCCAGAAGAAGAATGAATAATTCCATCATATCACCAATATACTGTGCTCCATGTTTTCCATTACTAACAACTTCTGCAGTTAATTCATTAATTAAAAGAGAAAACAAAATAGAGCTACAAACATCACCTTGCTTTACACCTAAAGTATATTGAATACATTCAGTCATCTTACTTCCACATCTAACTGTAGCTTTGACAGAACTGTACATGCTCATAATGCATCTCAATAATTTTCCTTAAATACCATTTTTTTTAGCAGAGATAGTTACAGATACACAGAGATAGTTATAGATACACAGAGATAGTTACAGATACACAGAGATACTTACAGATACACAGAGATAGTTACAGATAGAGACAGTTACAGATAGACAGAGATAGTTACAGATAGAGACAGTTACAGATACACAGAGATAGTTACAGATAGAGACAGTTACAGATACACAGAGATAGTTACAGATAGACAGAGATAGTGGCAACTAGACAGAGACAGTTACAGATAAACAGAGGTAGCGACATTTACAGATAGTTACAGATACTACTACTACTACTACTAAATGGAATTTATATAGCGCTGTATCTTGCACAGACAAATCAAAGCGCTTGCACTCAACTCATTTTTACACAGTCATTCAACCAATACCAAGTAATAGTTGTAACAAGTCCAAATGTACACACATACACACACACACACACACACACACACACACATACACACACACAACACACACACCACAACACACCACACACCAACCACACACCACACACCACAACACACACCACCACACACACACCACACACCACACACAACACACCAACACACACACCAAACACAACACAGCTCACAATACACCAACACACCACACACACACACACATACACCACACACACCCACACACACCACAACACACACAACACCACCCACACACACACCAAACACACCACACCCCACACACACACACACACACCACACACAACCACACCCCACCAACAACCACCCAACACACACACCACAACACCACACCACCACACACACACCACAACACCACAACACACACACCAACACACACCACCACCCACACAACACACACACCACACACCCAACACACCACCACACTACACCACACACACACCACACACACACCAACACAACACCAACACACACACAACCACACACCACACACCACACACAACACAACAAAACACACCAACAACCCACCAACACACAACAACACACCAACACACACACAACACACACACCACACCAACACCACACACACCAACAAACACCAACACAACACAACAAACACAACACAACACACACACACAACACCACACCAACACAACCAACACCACAACCACACACACCAACCACACCAAAACCACAACACCCACCACACACACAACCAAACACCCAACACAACACCAACACACCAACCAACCACACACCAACACACCACACACACCACACCACAACACACACACCACACAACACACAACCACACAACCACACACACCAACACACCACAACACAACACCAACACACACACCAACACACACACCAAACACAACCACACACACCACACACACACAACACACACACCAACACACCCCAAAACACCCACACACACACACAACACCAACACCACACACACAACACACCAACACAAACACACACCACACACAACACACACAACACCACACACCAACACACACACCACAACACAACACCCAACACACAACACCACACCAACACACACACCAACCAACCCCAACACACACCAACACACACACCAACACACACCAACCACACACAACACACACCACACCACAACAACACACCAACACACACACCAACACCACACACACACCAACCACACACAACACAACACCAACACACACACACCAACACACACACCAACACACACACCAACACACATACAACACACAACACACCCAACAACCAAACCCCCCCCAACACACACACCAACACCACACACACCAACACCACACCACACACACACCAACACCACACCAACACAACACCAACACACACACCAACACATACACAACCAACACACCAACACACCAACACACACCACCAACACACACACCAACACCACACCACACACACACCAACAACACACAACACACAACACAACACCAACACACACACACCAACACAACACACAACACACACACCAACACACACACCAACACACACACCAACACACACACACC
>CM054158.1:53563230-53573230 GCA_028751875.1 Rapana venosa | reverse complement strand
GGGCGCATGAGCGCAATTCGCAAGTATATGTTCACTGACGCAACTTCCAAGCTTGTCACATCTCTCATTCTTTCACGTTTAGACTACTGTAATTCTCTTTTGGCTGGCCTACCAGCATCATCTATCCACTCTCTTCAACGCATACAAAACTCTGCAGCTCGACTGGTCCTAAGAAAGAAAAAAATCTGAACACATCACTCCTCTTCTGCGATCTCTTCACTGGCTGCCTGTCTCACAGAGACTGAAGTATAAGACCAATACCCTCTGTTTCAAATGTCTCCACAAATCTGCACTCTCTTATCTCTGTAGCTGTCTTAACCTGCATACTCCATCCCGTTCCCTTTGCTCAGCTGCAGATACTTTGTGCTTTCGAACACCCAGATTCAAACAAACCTATGTTGGCCGTCGTTCTTTCTCTGTTTCTGGTCCATCCACCTGGAATGAACTTCCTCTTTCACTTCGCCAAAAGCCTTCACTTGATACCTTCAAATCCAGCCTAAAAACACACTTTCCTACCTGACACTTTCCCCTCAAAATTATCTGTTCCTACTTTTTCAACAGCATCCTTCACCTCCTTCATCACCACCTGTGTGTGTGTGTGTGTGTGTGTGTGTGTGTGTGTGTGTGTGTGTGTGTGTGTGTGTGTGTGTGTGTGTGTGTGTGTGTGTGTGTGTGTGTGTGTGTGTGTGTGTGCATAAACTTGAAATATCTTATGCTATTTGAGGAAAGTTGCATGCGTGTAAATGATTGAGTGCAAGCGTTTTGATTTGTTTCATTTACAAGATTCAGCGCTATATAAATTCAATATATTATTATTACTCTTATATTGTTATTATTATTATTATTATCATTATTGTTGTTGTGGTGTGTGTGAGAGAGAGAGAGAGGGGGGGACAGATTGTGGTGTGTGTGTGAGAGAGAGAGGGGAGAGGACAGATTGTGGTGTGTGTGTGAGAGAGAGGGGGGGGGGGGGCAACAGACTGTGGTATGTGTGATAGAGAGAGGGAGAAGGGGGGCAGTTGTGGTGTGTATGTGTGTGTGTGTGTGTGTGTGTGTGTGTGTGTGTGTGTGTGTGTGTGTGTGTGTGTGTGTGTGTGTGTGTGTGTGTGTGTGTGTGTGTGTGTGTGTGTGTGTGTGTGTGTGTGTGTGTGTGACAGAGAGAGAGAGAGAAAGGGGGGGGGTTGCAACGGATTGTGGTATGTGTGTGATGCTCTTCATTTTGATCACAAAAGTGACAAAGGAATGCACTGTTGTTGTGACTAATCTGTAGTTTTCTTTTCTTTCCTGGAAGGCTATCATTATAATTATGTAAATGAGGGGGTCGTGGTCTAGAGGTAACGCACCTGCCTAGAAACTTCTGTGTCTGAAGTGTGCGATGGTTCAATCCCCGTTTGGGCAAAGTACTTTTCCCCTATCCATTAGGCCATGAGTGGTGGTCTGGGTGCTAGTTTTTCAGATGAGACGATAAACCGAGGTCCCGAGTGTTACACATAATTATTTAGCACACGTAAAAGAACCCACGGCAACAGAGTTTTCCCTGGCAAAATTATGTACAAAAAGCCGCTCTGATAGGGAAATAAACTAACACAGTAGCAGGCAGGAAAAGAAAAAAAGGTGGCGCTGCTCTTGTGGGGACGCGCTCTTCCAAGGGAGAGCAGCCCAAATTTCCCGCAGAGACATCTGCCGTGACTGAAAGTGATAGAGAGAACAAACAAACAAACAAACCAGCCAGCGAAGCACGAGCATTCAGTTCATGGTGTTGCTGTTAGGCGTTCCTCAGTTCAGATCCACGAGGTCACTGGGAGCATGGCGACTGTCTCGACACTCGTGCGGCCTGGCAATCACGGAGAGAGTGTAGACCTGCACACCGACAAGCGGGCCTGCACGACTGTGGTTGACGACCTCGCCACATCCACGGGCATAACGATGATGATGATGTTGACTCCCCAAGATGCTGTTCTCTTTAAAGCAGATCCACATCCACGGGCATAATGATGATGATGATGCTGACTCCCCAAGATGCTGGTCTCTTTAAAGCAGATCCACATCCACGGGCATAATGATGATGATGCTGACTCCCCAAGATGCTGTTCTCTTTAAAGCAGATCCACATCCACGGGCATAATGATGATGATGTTGACTCCCCAAGATGCTGTTCTCTTTAAAGCAGATCCACATCCACGGGCATAATGATGATGATGTTGACTCCCCAAGATGCTGTTCTCTTTAAAGCAGATCCACATCCACGGGCATAATGATGATGATGCTGACTCCCCAAGATGCTGGTCTCTTTGAAGCAGACTGCAGGCTGTTTTACCGAGTGTTGGTCCTGACTGAGGAGGACAGTCTCAGTTATAATATTAGTCTCTCTTTTACATTTCTTTTTTTTCAAATTACAAGTCTCACCCGAAGGACAGTCAGGGCAGTAGAGGTAGTAGCCATGTTAACGCCTTGGGGTGGTTCCCCTGCAGCAGACACTTCAACGGAGACTGGAACCCCGGCCCTCAGTGACCGTCACATCAGAGTATGGACGCTTGACCACTACCCCACCATCCCCTCCCACCCCCACCCCCTCCACCTAACCACCATGCAGTTAGTTCAGTGAAACTTTTAGAAGGCGTGTACATGGCTTTGCTGCCTTTGTTGATGTTGATACTGACTGTGCTTTACGTGTTGCTATGAATAAAGGATATTATGATCACTAAAATGTTTTTTTAAAATTAAAAGTAGTTTTATAAAGCTTGGTTCTTACTGTTGCAATACTGTTGCCCTTAGTCGGGGCAAAGGTCAGGCTTCAGGGAAAGACCTACAACTGCGCAAGCTGTGGTATGTTTGTGACAACCGTCTGCTTACTGGACTCCAGCAATGACAGCTGAAAAACAGCCAGAACAATTCAACACTGTAGGTGTGTGCCAGATGTGTAAAATACCTCACGCCCACAATGGCCGTCATGTCATTCTCTTTAATGTAGACTATTCAGATTTTTTTTCAGAAAGGCCTCTTGTTCGAGATAACCTATCTCTGGGCAACAAAAGCACGACCTTTGGACATGCAGAGAATGACGGAGACCGCCCATTCAATTTCTCCCAGCTTCCTGCTCTGTTCAAGGACATCCTGTTTGTGCAGAAATCCCGAAAATGAAATTGTGGTTCATTATAAGTGCATCACTTACTTCCTTAATTGTTCTCATTGTTCAGAACACTTCATGTCAAGTTTATCAAGATTGGTCGACGTTGGGATCGACAAAAGAAAATTTCCCAGCCTTATTTCCCTATCGTTTTTGGGTTTTTTGGCGTCTGTTCGGTCATAATGGTAGCAAAGACTGGTTATGTCTGTCTGTCTTTCCATCTTTAAACTTTGCTTTTTTTGGGGTGTGTGTGTGTGTGTGTGGTGTGTGTGTGTGTGTTGGTGTGTGTGTGTTTGGTGTGTGTGTGTGTGTGTGTGTTTCTATGAAGGAAAAGATTAAGACAACCCCAACATCAATAATAAAAAAAAACCCAGAAAACTGATACAGTAGTGATTATGAGCAGGGTGAGAATGGTGAGGATGAGGATTTGCTGATGACGCGACGGAAAAGTTCACACAATGTCCTGCACGAACAGGACTTTGAACTGTAAAAATAAGGAAAAAAGCAAAAGTTCGAGTAACCCCGGAAAAAATTTATTGTTTTTGAAAAAGATATAAAACAATTGAAAGGAAGAATTTGGTCTTAAAATCTAGAATTCGGTTTACAGAACAGAATCACAACTCATTCTCCCAGGCACCCCCACCACACCTCTCTCTCTCTCTCTCTCTCTCTCTCTCTCTCTCCTCTCTCTCGCCATTCACGCCAATATTTATCCAAGGACAAAAATTGAAAAGTTTCACATAAAGTACTATGTGCAGTAATTGACTATGATCTACCTTGGTCAGAACACATAGCCATTTTAGGAAAACGAATCTCAGTAAGATTATATCAACTTAGAAAAATCAAGAATTGTCTAAATCTACAGTCACGATAACTTTTTTGATTCACATGTTATATCTATTTTAAGTTATCCTACTACCTTATGGGGGACTGCTAGTGAAACAAACATAAAGCATATAAGCCGCCTGCATAACCGAGCTGTCAAACTAATAAGATTGACCAAGACCAGCTACTAAGAATGAGACATTCTTCCACTCAAATACAGTCTGCATTTCAACAAGTGTCTATGCATGGGCAATTTATCAAGCGGAAAAGCCCCTAAGAAAATTGTGACAAATTTTGCTGTCAATAAAAACAGGCCTATTCATAGTGGGGACGGGATAGCTCAGTGGTCGGAGCACTCGCTTTCCCCCAGCCAAGTTAAGCAGCGTCGAGCGTGGTTACCAGTTGGATGGGTGACCGTTTGCGCGCCTTGGCTTCAGTACAGTTTCCCCCAGTTCACCCAGCTGTAAATGGGTACCTGCCCTCTTTAGGGTCAGGGAAGGTAAAGCAGCGAGGGAGAGGAGATGGGCGCCGCCCTCAATATGCTGGCCCTAGAGAAGTGAGGCCTCTGACGCCTCGCTCCCCTACGACCTTACAGGTTATGGGACTCCTTTACCTTACCTTACCTATTCATAGATTGTCTTTGCCCAGGCCCCGTAACAATCTCTACAAGTCAAGCCTTGCTTATTAAGGAAGAACAGTGTGTAATAATAATAATAATAATAATAATAATAATAATAATAATAGAAGAAGAAGAAGAAGAAGAAGAAGAAGAAGAAGAAATGGAATTTATATAGCGCTGTATCTTGCACAGACAAATCAAAGCGCTTGCACTCAACTCATTCTTACACACTCATGCAACCAATAGCAAGTAATAGATCTAGCAAGTCCAAATGCACACACACACACACACACTTTGGCAGAGTGATGGAATTTTTGGCTGTTGAAAAGCAGGGATAGCTATGAAATGAAACACATGAGAGGAAATTCTTAGCTTTGAAACAAATATGTCTTGAGGCCAGATTTAAAAGACTCACAAGAAGGCCTTTGGCGAAGAGAGATAGTGAGGCCATTCCAAATCGATGGAGCAGAAACAGAGAAAGAGCGACGGCCAACAGTGGACTGGTTGAATCTAGGTGTTTGTAAGCACAAGGAATCTGCAGCAGAGCGAAGGGAACGAGAAGGGGTGTACAGGTGGAGACATTCACAGAGGTAGGAGGGTGCTGTTTTGTGGAGACATTTGTAACAGAGAGTACTGATCTTATAGTTTATTCTTTGTGGCACAGGCAGCCAGTGGAGAGATCGCAAGAGAGGAGTAATGTGCTAAGATTTTTTCTTTCTGAGGACTAGTCGAGCTGCAGAGTTTTGAATACGTTGAAGGGAGTGGATAGATGATGCTGGCAGACCAGCCAAAAGAGAATTGCAATAGTCCAGACGTGAAAGAATGAGAGATGCCACGAGTTTTGATGTTGCGTCTGTGGACAGGTACTTTCGAATTGCACTAATACGCCGTAATTGATAGAAGCAGGACTGGCAGGTCTGGGTGATGAATTTTTGCATAGAGAGTGTGTTGTCAATAATGACCCCTAGATACTTTACAGCAGTGGATAGAGGGACTGATGCATTGCCGAATTCTATTGAAGCTGTTTTAATGGAAGAGAGTTTGTTTTTGGTCCCTACAAGCATGGCTTCAGTTTTATCAGCGTTTAGTCGTAACTTGTTCTCTATCATCCAGTTTTGGATATCTTGAAAGCAGTAGGCCATATTCATCAAGAGGGAAGGCAGATTTTCAGGAGTGTCACTGCTTAGAATCTGAGAGTCATTTGCATAAAAGTGGTGGTTGATCTGATGACAGTTAATTATATGTGACAGTGGAGCGGTGTAGAGAGTGAAAAGAACAGGGCCCAGAACTGATCCCTGCGGGACTCCATATTCCAGTCTGGGAATACATAATCTACCTATCTCTTTAATATCAGCTCCTTCGAAACAAACGTTTAGGAAACTTTGGAAGAAACGTCTGATGGACAAATTGTAAGTCACCTTTTATACTCAAGGATACCCTACATCTGGCTGGTTTGTAAATTGTTGTTTTTATCTTTATTATTTTGTAATTTTATTACTTGTCTGTATGACTTGTGCTTATGTTTTACTGTCTTGGATTTTGTTTTATCTGGTATTGTAAGGCCTGCATTTATGTTATAAAAACAACCCTCATTTAATTTTGGGTTTTTTCAACATGTATTAACATTTTCTTTTGAGTGCTTTTATATGTCAATGTTCTTGATTTTTTGTGCATGGGAAGGATGAAAAAAGGCTGTGTGAACTTAATCTTTTACCCTCAGTAAAGATCATTTTGAATTGACTTGACTTGATTTGACTTGACCTCACACACACACACAATGAAATCAAAAGATAAAAGCGGGTTGAGAAACAATGACAGGGAACAAATGAGGATGAGGAAAAAGGAAGTAGGAAGGAAGGAAGCAAAGAAGGAAGAAGGAAAGGATGGAAGGAAGGAAAGGAACAGACAGAAGATGGGGTTCTAAGTTCGTGTGTACAGCGGTGACCACCTCCACCTTCAGATGTAGAGATGACCGAGGTTCCCCCCATCTCCCCTCAGGGTCTGCTATGCGAACAAAGTCAGCCGTTAATTAACAGCAACACCTTCAACAACGGCCATCCACAAGGAGTCAGTGGAGTGGCTGCTAAGGCCGCAGATGTGCGAACAAAGCAGCACACACACACACACACACACACACACACACACACACACACACACACACACACACACACACACACACACACACATACACACACATACATACATACACACACACACACACACATACACACACACATACACACACACACACACACACACACCATACACATACACATACACACACACACATACACATACACAATACACACACACACACACAACACACACACATACACATACAACACATACACACACACATACACACACTACACACACACACAACACAACATACACACATACACACACACACACACACATACACACACACACACATACATATACACATACACACACATACACACACACAACACACTTACACACACACATATACACACACACACACACACACACCACACATACACACACACACACAACACACACACATACACACACACACACTCACACACTTGTTTGAATATTTGTCTTTTTTTTTTTAAACTATTAATTTGATTGAAGGTGTATTTCCCCTTCCCCGTTGATACTCCTCCCCCACCCCCATCCTTTCCAATGCTTTTCTGTTATCATGGTTATGTTGTTGTCTCATGGTGATGGGGATCATTTGTTATATTGTGGTCTCATGGTGATGGGCGATTGTTGTTATAATTGTATCTCTATTATGATAATCATTATTATAATCTTATTTGCCTTATCTTGCTTTGATAGCTATTGTGTGAATGTCACTTTTTAAAAGCGCTATTTGAAAAGTATGAACGCAAAAAAAGCACACGTTTGCTGGGTGGAGGAGGAGAGGAGGGAGGTCATTGAAGGTAATATTGTCAGTAATGACGAATGCCTAGCATTTTCTAACGTTTTATTCTTGTACCTTTTTATTATCTAAAGTATAAACGTGAAAGAATGGATGTAACAGTAGGTGAAGTAATTTGTTTGTCCTGACGTTTTATGATTTCTTTTTTAATTCTTAAAACATTTTTATTTAATGTGTGTGTGGACGTGAGCGCGCACGCGCTCAGGCGTGCATGAAATATGTGTGTGCATGTATATGTATATGTGGTAATTTGTATTTTCAATGTATCTCCTTATCGATTTTTTCCTTTTTTACTAGTTTAATTTAACGGTAATGATGCAATAATGTAATGTCTTAGTATAATCATTACGAAATTTGTTCGTAGATAGAAGGCATGATGAAAAAAAGCAAATGCATTGCTTATTCAATGTACCACTGGAAATCAAATTTTGACTTTGACATGACTTGACTCACACAAACACATACACACACACACACATACACTACACACAAACACATACACACACACACACAACACACTCACAACACATACACATACATATCACACACACACAAACACACAACATACACACATACACACCACAAACACACACACACACACACACAAACACAACTATTCGTCTAATATCACTTAGAGTGAACAGACGTTAAATCGAAACAACAACACAACAACAACACACAATCACACACACACACACCACACACACACACACACCAACACACACACAACAAACCACACACACATACACACACATCCACATACACATACACACCCTCACATACACGCACACACACAACACGCACACACATCCATACACATAAACACCACATACCCACACACTCACATACACACAACACACGCACACGCACATACACACACATGCACACACAATACACACTCACACACACACACACACACACACACACACACCACAACACACACACAACACACACACAAACACTTTTTCGTCTAATATCACTTAGATGACAGGACGTTAAATTCAAGACAACAACAACAACACACACACCACTCACTCACAACAAAACAACACACACACACACACAACTCACACACACACATACACACACACTCACATACACATACACACACTCACATACACGCACACACACATGCATACACACACTCCATACACATACACTCACATACCACACACACGCACAACACACACACACGCACACAGCACATACACACTACATGCCACACACATACACACACACGCACTACACAACACACATACACAAATCCACACACACACATACCACACACTCACATACACACACCATACACAACAAACACACACGCACACACAATTACACACACATACACACACATACACACACACGCAAAACACCATATACAACATACAAAACACACTCACAAACACACACACTCACATACACACACACACACATACACACACACCACACACACACTGAACGCATACTCACACACTCACATGTGCACACACACACACTCATATACACACACACTCTACATACACACACACTCCACACACACTCAACACACACAACTCCTTACACACTTACTCTCACACACACATTCTCACTCACACACACACACTCACATACACACACACACACACGCACGCACACACACACTACAACACACACACACACACTCTCACACACATACTCTCACACACACACTCTCACATCACATAAGGACACCACACACCAAACACAGCACACACATCACATACACACACACCAAACACACACTCACACACAAATACAAACTCTCACACACATACTCCTCACACGACACACTCTCACCACACACCCACACTCACATACACACACAAACACCCACACACACACACACACACCCACACACACGCACACACACATCACACACACACACACACTCTCACACACATACTCTCAAACACACACACTCTCACTCACACACACACACACACACACACACGCACACACACTCACATACACACACACTCACACACACACTCACACACACAAACTCTCACACACATACTCTCACAAAACACACTCTCACACACACACACTCTCACTCACACACACACACACTCACATACACACACTCACATACACACACACACACACACACGCAACACACACACACACAACACACACACACTCTCACACACATATCTCACACACACACTCTCACTCACACACACACACACACACACACACACACACACACACACACCGCACGCACGCCACACACACACACACACACACACACACACACGCACAAACACACACACACTCTCACACACATATCTCACACACACACACTCTCACTCACACACACACACACATCACATACACACACTCACATACACACACAACTCTCCACTCACACAAAAAACACAAAAAAAAAAAAAACCCCAAAACCCAAAATTTTTTCCAAAAAATTTTAAAATAAAAAAAATTTTAAATAAAAACAAAAAAAAAAAAAACCCCAAAAAACCCCCCC
>CM054158.1:53548230-53558230 GCA_028751875.1 Rapana venosa | reverse complement strand
TGGAAAACTATTAACCAGCTCACCAACAAAAGTTATAATAAAAGCTCAAACGTTGGCTGTGATATAACTGCTGATAAATTAAATCTTCATTTCTCAACTGTTGCAGACCAGTTAATCTCTGAGGACAAATCAGAAGACAATGACTTTAAAAACTTGAAAGCTTTTGCGACAGTAAAAATATTGAATCTAAAATTGAGATAATATTTATTACAGTTAACGAGGTGTTCACTGCTTTAAATCGTCTGAAACAATCATCAACTCGTGGACTTGATGGATTAGATGGGAAAATTCTTAAACTATCTGCATCAGTTATAGCAGAAACACTTACATATATTTACAATCTTTGCATAAGTAAAAACACATTTTCTAGAATCTTAAAACAGGCAAAAATTATTCCTTTACATCTATCTATCTATCTATCTATCTATCTGTCCCGTAGTCTGACGACCGTGGGGGCACCCTCAAAGACTCAACAACCAGTTCCCTCCATTCCTCTCTCTGTTCTGCCTTTCTCAGGGTTTTGTTGAGTTCTAGGCCTGTCCATTCGCTGATGTTATCCTCCCAGCTCTTCCTTGGTCTGCCTCTTCTTCTTCCTCCTTGGACAGTGCCTTGCAAAACTGTCTTTGTAATTCCTTGGGATCTTGTGACATGCCCATACCATTTAAGTTTACGCTTTTTCACGATCGTTAGAAGGTTCTCATAGGGTCCAATGGTTTGCTGGATTCTGTTATGCACGCTTTCGTTGCTTATGTGGTCTTTGTAGGAGATGCCAAGGAGTCTCCGAAAGCATCTCATCTCCACTGCCTGTACTCTTCTCTCCAAATCTGCAGTCAGGGTCCATGATTCACAGGCATACAGAAATATGGATATGACAAGGGAGCGCATTAGTCTGATCTTGGAGATAAGTGAGATATTCTTATCTCTCCAGATGGTTTTTAATTTTGACAAAGCTGTTATTGTCTGTGCAGTCCTGCATACTACTTCTGGTTTGGACCCCTGGTCGGATACAATGGCTCCCAGGTACTTAAAGCTTTGAACTTTTTTCCAGCTTCTGGTTCATTAACCCTGATACAGTGCTAATGCCGTGGTGTTATTAGTCATCAGTTTGGTCTTCTCTGCACTGATTTCCATGCCGTTGTTTTGGAGGCCTTACCCAAGTGTTCTGTTAGGCTGGCAAGCTCTTTTTCTGATCCTGCTATTCCATCAATGTCATCTGCGAAGCGGAGGTTTGGGATCGTTCTGCACCAATGCTGACTGATCCTTCATGATTTTCCCAGTGCATCAGCCAAAATTTCCCCAAAGGAAGATGTTGAAAAGAGTGGGTGAGAGTAGACAGCCCTGCCTACTCCAACTTTTTGTTCGAAACCATTCTCCAATTTTTGTTGTTGTATACACTGCCCCTGGTGGCCTCGCTGTACAGCTGTTTGATGACTCTGATCAGGTTTGCATTGATGCTGTACAAATTCATGGTTGCCCACAAAGCTGCATGCCACACCCTGTCAAATGCCTTCTTAAAATCGATAAATACGTGGTAAAGGTCTTGTTGATGTTGAAGGTACCGCTCACATAGTATTCTGAGGTTGAATATCTGTTCTGTTGTGCTGCGCCCTGCTCTGAAACCTGCTTGTTCCTCAGCAATGATGGTCTCTGCTTGTGGCTTCAGTCTATTCAATACATAAATCAGGAAATACCTCAGAACCATCAAACTACGGGCCAATTTCAATATTGTCCACTCATTCAATACCATTAAAGCAGCACATTCATAAATGTTTACTAGCCCACTTAAACAAATATAATTTGCTTCACCCAAGCCAGTCTGGATTTAGAGCAAACCATTCCTGCCACACTAGCCTTGTAAAAATGACAGACAGATGGTTGCTTAATATGAATAAAAAGGAATTTACAGGTATTCTCTTTATTGATTTTGCTAAAGCCTTTGATATTATAGACCACAGACTTCTACTACGGAAGCTTGCAAACTAAAACTATCCCCTAGTACCCTCACAGTTATTTATCATTCTCATCTGACAGACAGCAAAAGGTTTATCTAGACAACACTTCTTCAAGTTTTTCTTCTTAATAGCTTTGGTGTTCCACAAGGATCAGTGCTTAGCCCCTTGTTGTTTCTTCTGCATAAAAAATGACCTGCCATTGAGTATAAATGTACAAAAATGAACTATTTGCAGATTTTAAAAACTCTTGATACTAGCCACAAAACCCTCTGCAAGTATGTCAAAGTTTACAAGAGAATATCAACATAGTTGTCGACGGACACAAATGAACCACATGGCCTTCATCCAGGTAAAACAAAATTCATGCTGTTATCAACAAGACAAAATGTCAAAATCTTAACATAAACTTACCTTCTATTTATGTCAAAAGTGTCAACATTGAAGAAGTTTCTAGTCACAAAAGGGGGTAACCATCGACAATAATTTGTCTTGGTCTGTACATATACGTAATCTAACAAAGAAAATTGCTTCCAAAACCTACCAGTTAATAAGATCAAACACTTTCTGAATCTGCATGCGAGAAAAAATATTTTTTAATTCATTTATTCAGTCTACTGGGATTATGCATCTACCCTATGGGATTTAGCCAGTAATAACCTATTCAAACCATTAATCAGTATACACAAACGAGCTGTCAAAATAGTAATAGGGAAATCATCTTCATTAACATCTTCAGATTACAAAAATGTCACATCCTTCTTCTCAAAAAAAGATTGCTGTTTAATAAAGGTGTAACTAATGCATAAAATGCTTCATGGGTGTGCCCATCTTCCTTGAGCAGCATGTTCAGCGAAACAACTTTCGACATTCACATAAAATTAACCTCCCTTTACCGCTATTACTCTGTTTAAATCAGTCTAGATAGTGGGGGCTGGTTTTGGAACAGGCCCCCAACCTTTCTAAAAAAAAGAAACAAAGTTTTCAAGATTTAAGAGTCTGTTCTATGATTTTCTGATGACTCATGAAAGTGTCACACTGTTTTCACTGGAAATGATTTGATCAAACCGCTAGTAGTTTCAGTTACATAAATTGTCTCCCCAGATGGTATATTAGGTTTTGTTATTATGCATTCCTATTATTTTTTTTGGTTTTCCAACATTTCTATGTATATCTAAAACTCTCTCTCTCTCTCTCTCTCTCTCCTCTTTTCTCTCTCTCTCTCTCTCCCCTCTTTTATTACCTCGAAATAAAAGAAGTTGTCATTGTCATTGTCATTGTCATTGTCTCTTTGATGTTTTCTATATCTTGCTTGCTTTTCAATATGTGTGTGTTTGTGTGTGTATGTGCGTGTGTGCGTGCGCGCACGCGCGCTCACGTATGTGTGTATTGTTTTCTATGCAATTCTGTGTCATTATGCACCATTTTCCACTATTATTTATATCCTCTTTTTCGAGGGCTGGATGTAAAAAAGCAATGTGATGCTTAATCTATTACCCTCTGGAAAAAAATTGTTCAAACCTCACGTTCCACACCACAACATACCATACCCACACCACTCCACACCACAACATACCATACCCACACCACTCCACACCACAACATACCATACCCACACCACTCCACACCACAACATACCATACCCACACCACTCCACATCACCCCACAGCAGCAGCAGCACACACACACACACACACAGGTGAAAAGGTCACAGAAACGTATCACCTAAAAGAGAGATTTCTAAACAGATCTGTCATCAAAACTGATAAAGCAAGAGTCGTGAGCCATTCTAAGGCTTGCTCAAATATCTCCACAGCGAGAAGAGTGAATAGTTTGTTTTACAGAATGAAACTTAATGCATTCGTAACCAAATTCAGTAGAAACAGTAAATGTCTATGTGGTGAGAATATTTCTAATACTCATATAATATTTGAATGTAAGAATACAAACGGTTTTTTACCTCAATTTTCTGAAAACTCCCTTAGAAGCATATTCAATAATTTGAATTTGGCATTTGATATTGCAAAAGGTCTCTGGCATAGTCCTATAGGACATTTGTTATAGTTTCATTAACGTTAATCACTTTTTATGTTTTTGTTTCGGTGGTGTTTTTAAAACATATTTTTAATGTATCTTTTGCTTTGCGCGGTTTCTTTTCATGATTAGACTACTTTTCCCCCCTCGCATTTTTCAGTAGGGCCTTTACAACAACCTCAATTATCATACACCCCTTATATATATTTTTTTTTCTTTCTTGTCTAATATCACTGAGAGTGAACAGACGTAAAATCGAAGACAACAACAACAACACACACACACACACACACACACACGCGCGCGCGCGCACGCACGCACGCACGCACACGCGCACACACACACACACACACACACACACACACACACACTACAATGCAAGGACTGCTTTGGGTTCTGTTCATTGCTGTATTTGCTGGTCTAAGGGAAACAACCTCTGTTAGTAACTAGGAAGGACACAGACTACAGTGGGATGAGGTCCCTTGTACTGCACACCATCAGTAATGGTCAATGATAGTGTGTGTGATCTAGCAACAAACATGTAATGCATGACAACAATGATTCAGTGGCAGCAAGCGACATTCACACTCACTCACATACACACTTACACCCACACCCACAGACACACACACACACACACACACACACACACAAGATTCAAGATTTAAGATTCACGATTTAATTCCTTTCACCCCTTTTGGGGTATGGAGGATTACAAACAAATTGAACAGGAGAATAAACCTAACAGCAATATACCCCAAAATAAAAGGAATACTCAAAATAATGGATACTACTAATGAAAGCAAGAGTTCGTCGCATAATATAAACAAACAGTATTAAAAGACTCAATACTATTTTTAAGTATATACATTTCTTTAAAAGACATAATCTACACATATGCAAGACAATTGAAATGTCAAGAAATACCTGCAAATCTTATGAATTTTGAGAGCGACAGGAGAACTTTTCGAGATTTGCATTTCCTTAGCCTACAAAAATTATAACTGGACATGGGTTCAAGAAAATGTCGGGGAATAAAATCTTGTAAATGTTTGAAGTGGGGACATTCCGTGATAAATTGAAATTCATCCCCTAAAACAGACATATTGCATTTTAAACATATTCTTTCTTCCCTTGGTATATTATGGCAACGTCCAACCTCAATAGGAAGCTTGTGACAGCTACAACGAAACTTCATAAGAGCGTAAACATATACATCTGGTAGACAAGTTATATATTTTTCCATACCAAAATCGATCTTATAGTTTTTATGATAAAGGCATTACTATTACTCCACAGCTCAGTTCTCTATTCATTAACAAAGTTTTCTATTAAGAAGGGTTTAATATGTGAACTTGTAGAACCAATACTTGAACAAAACTGTCTCTCCCGCAAACAGTCAAATCCGCTTTGTACTAAAATATTTTATATCTTATTTAGCCATGATGATTGAGTCAAAGATTTGTCATGTAAATCTTTCATCATCTGATTAACATTTGAAGGTAGCTTTTGAGACTGGATGTCAAGCAGCTGCATCCAGAAACGAACCATTCGAACAGAGACCAAAATAGACAAGGGATATCTGCCTGTTTCTCCATATACTAGCGAAGTTGACATTGTACGCTTTAAACTCTCTTTCTACACCCCACACAACCCACACCACACCATCACATCACCACATCACACCACTCTACATTACCACACCACTACACCACACCATCACATAACCACACAACTACAACACAACACACCAGCACACCACACCACATCACCACACCATCACACCACATCATTACACCACCACACTACTAGACCACACTAAACCTCTCCACACAACACCACACCGCACAATCCAACCACTTTACTACACCACCACAACACACCACATAACCACATCAGCAAGCCACATTAGCATACAGCCATACCACACCAAACTAGTACATCATATACAAGACCCAACCACACCATCAAACCACACCACACCACATTACACCACACCACTAACACCACACCACTACACCACACACCTACACCACAGCACCTACACACCACAGCACTACACCACACCACCTACACCACACCACCTACACCCACCCACCCACCTACACCACACCACCACACCACTACACCACACCACCTACACCACACCACCTACACCAACACCACCTACACCACCACTACACCACACCTACACCACACCACCTACACCACACCACCCCTACACCACACCACCTACACCACACACACACCACCACTACACCACACCACCTACACCACACACCACACCACCTAACCACACCACCTACACCACACCACCACACACCACTACACCACACACCACCTACACACCACACCATACACCACTCACCACACCACTACACCACACACCTACACCACTACCCACACCACTACACCACACCACTACACATCACAACACTACACCACACCACCTACACCACACACTACATCACACCACTACACCACACCACTACACACACACCTACACCACACACCACACTACACCATCACACACCTACACACAACCACACTACACCACACACTACACACACACCTACACTACACCACACCAATACATCCACACCACCTAACACCCCACCACCTACACCACACCTACACCACACCACTACATCACACACTACACCACACCACCTACACCAACATACACCACACCACGCACCTACACACACACTACATCACACCACTACACCACACACACCACACCACCTACACCACACCACCTACACAACACCACCTACACCACACCACCTACAACCCCACCTACACCACACCACCTACACCACACACCACCTACACCACCACTACACCACACACTACACCACACCACTACACCACACCACCTACACCACACCACCTACACCACTACACCACACACCTACACCACACACCACACACTACACCACACCCCCTGCCCACAATACACACCACACCTACACCACACCCTACATCACACCACTACATCACACACCTACACCACACCCCCTGCACCACACCACTACACCACCCCACCTACACCACACCCTACATCACACCATACACACACCTACACCACACCACCTGCACCACTACACCACACACCTGCACCACACCACTACACCACACCACCTACACCACACCACTACACCACTCCACTACACCACACCACCACACCACTCCACTACACCAAACCACCTACACCACACCACCTACATCACACCACCTACACTACACCACCTACACCACACCACCTACATCACACCACCTACACTACACCACACCACCTACACCACACCACCTACACCACTACACCTACATCACACTACCCACACCACACCACCTACATCACACCACCCACACCACACCACCTACACCACACCACCTACACCACCTACACCACCTACATCACACCACCTACACTACACCACCTACACCACACCACCTACACCACACCACCCACACCACCTACACCACACCACAGGGCGTGATACAAGATGGCTGACCAGCTGCTGACTTCACTCCTGTCATTGTCTCTGTTGGTCCATTGTGGAGTCCTGCGTGCTTTGGGGATTTTCTTTTTTATATCGAGGATAATGGAATAAGCCCTTGTGTGTGTTTTTTACATCCAGTCCCCGTGTGTATGCGGATTTGTCAATTTTTTCACCTGCCTCCACACAATGGCCTACTCTTACGAAAAGCGGAACAGGATTTTAACGTGTGCGCAAGATGTTCTGCGTGCGTTCGCACACGGGGCCTCGGTTTATAGTCTTATCCGAAGGACTTTTGGGGAGAGTGGAGTTTGCACTGATGTTAACTCCAGGGGAAATTATCCCCTTGAACGGGAATCGAACCTGGGTCGTCAGATTGCGAGCGCAATGTTCTGACCACTAGGCTATCCCGTGAGGAAGTGATATGTGGAGGTATGGTGGTTATGGTACCAACGGTTGGTCGCAGTGGTCACAGCGCTAGTGATTGTCGTGTTGTGACAATCTTCGTGTGTACAAATGCCACAGGCGCTTGCGATATTTAGTTATATGTATAGCTATAGCAGTGGACACCTTAACATTGCACACGACATTCTCACACATTAGCTTTTCTTCTTTTCTTTTTACGCCAAATGGTGTTGAAAAAGAAAAGTCTGCTGCACGTGCCTCTGTGCTCTTGTGGTTGAGACGGCAGATACCACGAGCCAGAACACTTCTTACTAGCTACGTGAGTGAGTGAGTGAGTGAGTGAGCGCGGGGACTGTCAGTGCATGTCAAACACCGCCTTTGCGATCCACGCCTGACTGCATGCGCACGTGCACACATTCATCCAAGTCCCGCGTACGCGAGTTCCATCTTGGTTGTTAGTGTCCCTTCAAGCAGCATGCGCTGTGCCTTGCTGGCCCTGTACTCTGGAAGTGGTGTGTTGCTCTCCTCCAGGCTGAACCTCCTGACCTTCGTTAGCAAAGTAGCGCACAGTCATGTCTCAAGACACAGGTGGACAGAGCGAGCGTCCTGCTGCCTCTGCTCTACGTAAGGAGGCTGTGCAGAAGAGACCTGTGCTGAAGGCGGTGTCAGCTGGTGGACAGACTCCCACAGCGACAGTGGCGTCCTGCATTCACTCTCTCCTGACCTCAGTCTGCAGTGCTGTGTTCTCAGGACGACACTCCACAGCCTGCAGTGCTGTGTTCTCAGGACGACACCCCACAGCCTGCAGTGCTGTGTTCTCAGGACGACAGCCTGCAGTGCTGTGTTCTCAGGACGACAGTCTGCAGTGCTGTGTTCTCAGGACGACAGTCTGCAGTGCTGTGTTCTCAGGACGACAGTCTGCACTGCTGTGTTCTCAGGAGCGCGTGTCTTCTATCAGGGAGGAGGGGAAGGCGGCAATGTGGACCCCGAGGTGCTTGAGCTGCTGTCCAAGGCTGCGGCTGCTGGGTCACCAACCAGCCAGCTGTGAAGAGAAGTACGGCCACAGCAACAACAACAGCAACAACAACAACAACAACAACAACGTGCGCATCATCAGCTCCATTCCAGAGACTGCCCATGAAAACACTAACCCCACTGTCCAGACTGTGGCCAGGGCAGTGGGAGTGGACACTGCTGACCTTGCCACTGACCCTAGCCCCAGGGAGGGGAGCGAGGCGTGCTGGTGCAGTTCTCCTCTGGGAAGGACAAGCATGACCTCCTGAAGGTCAGAGGAGGCATGAGGAAGGGTGACGGGAAAGATGATCACTCCCTACCCTGACCTGCACCTCGGTCAAGCTCTAAGCCAACAAGTTCCAGACAATCTTCAGCCTCCTCCCTAGAAATGTTCACGAATGACGACGAGGGTGTAAAGCTGGGGAACGCACAACAACAACAACAACAACAACAACGACCTGACCAAAGTCCGCGCTGACTTGGCCAGAATGCTGAAGAGGTCTGGAAGAGTGACGAACACTTGCTAGTGGAGCCGGAGTCATTTTTGGTTGTTAAGAAAAGGATGTGATGTCCCCAGGATCTCCCTGCCTGTGAGGTGACGCCCTGGGCTGAAGCAGACGTTGCCAGAGGCCCAGCCTGCTGTGCTGCTGGAGCAGCCTCCACTCCTGCCGCTTTGTCCTGGACATCAGCTGGGAACTGGATCTGTGGAGCAGCACGGGCCCTCCAGCTGGCTTTTGCTGTATGTAGTGTCACGTTGTTGTTCTCAGCAGTTTTGACAGTTACACAGCCCCACAACCCACACCACACCATCACATCACCACACCATCACATCACAACCTCTACATTAACCACACCACTACACCACATAACCACCACACCAAAACACCACATCACACCACTCTACATTACCCACCACTATACCACATAACAACCAATCATAACCCACACCATACATAAAACCCCACAACTACAACACAACACACCACCACACCACATCACCACACCACCACATCACATCACCACCTCACATCACAACCAATATCACACCACCTCACATCACTACACCACCACATCCTAGACCACACTACACCTCTC
>CM054158.1:53503230-53543230 GCA_028751875.1 Rapana venosa | reverse complement strand
TGTGGGTTCTTTTATGTGCGCTAAATAATTATGCGTAACACACGGGACCTCAGTTTATCGTCTCATCCGAAAGACTAGCGCCCAGATTACCACTCATAGTCTAATGGATGGGGAGGAAAACTTGGGGTCCAAACGGGATTATTCAGCGAACGTAAAAGAACCCACGGCAACAAGAGAGTTGTCCCTGGCAAAATTCTGTAGAAAGAAGCCACTCTGATAGGGAAACAAATACAGTTCAGACCCAAAAACAAAAAGAGAAAAGGTGGCGCTGCTCTTGTGGCGACGCGTTCTCCCCGGGCAGAGCAGCCCGAATTTCATTTCACGCAGAGAAATCTCGTGACTTAAAGTGGCATAAATAAGTAATTTTTTTTAAAATAAATAAAGACCCAGTCTACCACTGACCGTTACTGAGCTTGGGTTTTTTAAGGGAGCTCACCTCAGTTTTCTGTGTTCCACTAGCTACTAAAAGAGGTTGTTTCCCTTAGACCAGTAAGACGGCAATGAGCAGACTGCTAGCAGTCCTTGCATTGTAGTCATTGTGTGTGTGTGTGTGTGTGTGTGTGTGTGTGTTGTGTGTGTGGGTGTTGTGTGTGTGGTGTGTGTGTGTGTGTGTGTGTGGTTGGTGTGGTGTGGTGGGTGGTGTGTGTGTGTTGTGTTTGGTGTGGTGTGTGTGTGTTATGTTTGGTGTGGTGTGGTGTGTGGTGTGGTGTGGTGTGGTGTTGTGTGTATTTCTGTGTTTGGTGTGGTGTGGTGTGAATGTGTGTGTGTGTTCTGGTGTGGATGTGGTGTTGGTCTGGTATATTGTGGTGTGGACGTTTGGTGTGGTGGTGGTCATGTGGTTGTGGATGTGGTGTAGTGAAGTTTGGTTTGGTGTGATGCAATTGGTGGTGTGGTGTGGTTGGGTGGGTGTAGGGAGTGTGTGTTGGTGTAGGCGATCTAGGTAGGTGGTGTGGTGTAAGTGGTGTCATTTAAGTGGTGTCATTTAATGTGCCATTTAAGTGGTCTGGTGTAGCTAATGTAGGTGGTGTAATTATGTGGTATGGTGTAGTTGTGTGATGTAGGTGTGTGTGTAGGTGATATAGTTGATGTAGGAGATGTAGGTGGTGTGTGTAGGTTATGTGATATAGTTGTATGATGTAAGGTGTAGGTGATGAAGGTGTGGTGCATAGGTGGTGTGTGTAGTGGTGTGGTGTAGATGATAGACGTGTGTGGTGTGATGTGGAGGTGTGTGTGTGGTGGTGTGTGGTGTGGAAGTGTGGTGGTGTAGTGGTGTGGTATGGTGTCGTGTCGTGTATGATGATGTGGTGTGGTGTGAAGGTGTGGTTTGCTGGGCAGTGTGGTGTGGTGGTGTGGTGTTGTGGTGTGATGTGGTTATGTGAGGTAGTGTGGAGTGGTGTATGTGGTGTGGTGTAGTGTGCTTGTGTGTTTGGTGTTGAGTGGTGTAATGGTGTTGTGTAGTTGGTATAGTGTGGTGTGTTTTATGTGGTGTGGTGTGGATGTGGTGATGTGTGTGGTCTGTGTTGTGTGGTGTGTGGTGGTGTGGTGTGGTGATGTGATGCTCGGTGTGGTGTGGTGGTATTGTATGGTGAGTGTTGTGGTGTGTTGATTTGGTGCAGTGTATGAAGTGTGGTGTGGTGGTGGTATGTGTGGTGTTATGTTTGGTTTGGTGTGTGGTCCTGTAGTGGTGTGGTGTGGTGGTGTGAGTGTGGTAGTGGTGTGTAGTGTAGATTTGTGTGCTATTGTGATGTGGTGTGTGTGATATGGTGGTGTGGTGTAGTGTGGTGTGGTGTGGTGTAGTGATGTGGTGTGGTGTGTATCGTGGTGTGGTGGTGTGGTGGTTTGTGTGTATGGTAGTGTGACGGTGGTGGTGTATGGTTGGTGTGGTGGATGTGGTGGTTGATGATGTGGTTGGTAAGGTATGGTGTGTGGTATGTGTGGTGTGGTGGTGTAAGGTATGTGGTGGTGAGTGTGTGATGTGGGTGGTATGGTAGTTGGTGGTATGTGATGTGGTGGTGATGTGTGTGGTTATGGTGGTGGTTGTGGTGAAATGTTTGGTGGTATGGTGTGTGGTGTGTATATGGGTATGGTGGTTGTGGTGATGTGTGTGGTATGATTGTGTGTGGTAGGTATGGTGGTGTGGTGATGTGGTGGTTGATGTGGTGGTATGTATGGTGGTGTGTTGTGTGAGTGGTGTTGGTGGTGTGGTGTATGTGTGTGTAGTGGTTGGTGTGGTATGGTATGTGGTTGGTGTGTGTGTGGTATGGATGTGTGTGGTAAGGTTTGGTGTGTGATGGTGATGTGGTGGTATGATGTGGTGGTAGGTATGGTGGTGTGGTGATGTGGTGGTATGATGTGGTGGTAAGGTATGGTGGTGTGGTGATGTGGTGGTAAGGTATGGTGGTGTGGTGATGTGGTGGTTATGGTAATGGTGTGTGGTAAGGTTATGGTTGGTGATTGTGGTATGATGTGGTGGTAGGTATGATGTGGTATGGTGGTAAGGTTATGGTGGTATGGTGATGTGGTGGTAAGGTATGGTGGTGGTGGTGGTGGTATGGTGTATGGTGGGGTATGAGTGGTGTGGTGGTGGTAAGGTTAATGGTGTAGTTGTGTGGTATGTGGTGGTAAGGTATGGTGGTGTGGTGGGGTGGTGTGTGGTGTGTGGCGTGTTGGTGTCATGATGTACTTGTTTGGTGTTGTGGTGTGGTATTGTTGTTTGCTCATGTGGCTTAGTGATGTGGTTATGTGGTGTGGTGTGGTGATGTAGTAAGGTGGTGTGCTTGTGGGGTGTGGTGTGGTGTGGAGAGGTGTAATGTGGTCTAGTAGTGTGGTGGTGTAGTGATGTGGTGTGCTTGTGTGGTGATGTGGTGTGTTGTAGTTGTGTGGTTATGTGATGGTGTGGTGTAGTGGTGTGATGATGTGATTGTTTTGTGATGTGGTGTGGTAATGTAGAGTGGTGTGAAGTGATGTGTGGTGTGGGTTGTGTGGTGTGTGACAGAGAGAAAGATAGAGACAGACAAACAGACAGATAGACAGAGATAGTGACAAACAGACATAGAGACAGACAGACAGAGACAGACAGACAGACAGAGAGGGACAGACAGACAGAAAGACAGAGACAGATAGAGATAGAAAGACAGACAGACAGAGACAGACAGGCAGAGACAGACAGAGAGCAGACGGACAGAGACGACAGAGAGAGAAGAGACAGACAGAGACAGACACAGAGAGACAGACAGACAGACAGAGACAGACAGGCAGACAAAGAGACAGACAGACAGAGACGGACAAACAGAGACAGACAGAGACATAGAGACAGACAGACAGAGAAGACAACAGACAGACAGAGAAGACAGACAGACAGAGACAGACTGACAGAGAGAGACAGACACGCAGATTCAGACAGAGAGATGGGGACAGACAGACAGACAGACAGACAGAGACAGACAGACAGATAGAGACAGACATACAGACAGACGGAGACAGACAGACAGAGACAGACAGACTGACAGACAGAGATGACAGACTGACAGACAGAACAGACAGACAGATAGACGACAGGACAGACAGACAGACAGACAGGTAGAGACAGACAGGTACAGACAGACAGACAGAGACAGACAGGGGACAGACAGAGACAGACAGACGACAGAGAGACAGAAGACAAAAACAACAGAAGACAGACAGAGACAGACAGGACAAAGAGACAGACAGATAGACAGACAGGGGACAGACAGACGAGACAGACAGACAGACAAACAAAAAACAGACAGACATACAGGTAGAGGACAGACAGACACAGACAGACAGACAGACCACAGACAGGGACAGACAAAGAGACAGAGACAGACCGACAGAGACAGGACAGACAGTCAAACATACAGACAGTCAGAGACGACAGACAGAGACAGACAGACAGAGACAGACTTACATAGACAGACAGATACAAAACAGACAGACAGACAGATACAGACAGACAAACAGACCAGACAGACAGATAGCCCAGACAGAGACAGGACAGAGACGCAGAGGGGACAGACAGACAGACACAGAGAGGCAGACAGACAGAAAGACAGACAGAGAGACAGACAAGCAGAGAGACTAACAGAGAAAACAGACAGACAGACAGTCAGAGACAGACAGACAAACAGACAGACAGAGACAGACAGACAGTGATTAGAGAGACAGAGAGAGACAGACAGGACAGAGGAGAGAGACAGACAGAGGACAGACAGAGACAGACAGAGGGGACAGGGGACAGACAGAGGGACAGACAGAGACAGACAGAGAGACACACAGAGTTTAGCCCAGACAGACAGAGACAGACAGACAGAGAAAAGACAGACAGAGATAGACAGACAGACAGAGACAGACAGACAGATACAGGCAACGGGACAGAGACAGACAGACAGACACAGAGGCAGACAGATAGATAGACAGACAGATAGACAGACAGACAGAGAGACAGACAGACAGATACAGAGGCAGACAGACAGAAAGACAGACAGAGAGACAGACAAGCAGAGAGACTGACAGACAGACAGACAGACAGACAGACAGACAGACAGACAGACAGACGCACAGACAAGTAGGCCTACCGACCATCTGACAGATCGACCAAGAGACAAAACTCCGCACTATAATGCCAGCACTCCTTGCTTTCTGGTCACTGCCGTGATAACATTGTAAGGGAAACAACCTCTTTTTATAACCATGAAGGCAGCAGCAGTTGTGTCCTCTTGCATTCATCCCTGAAGAAATAATTTGATGAAAATAATAGATCAGTGGCACACACGCATGCAATCACTTGCTCACGCAACAGATCAGGTGCAGGCGCGGGCAAACACACACACACAGAATGCACGCACGCACAAACGCACGCACAAACGCACTCACGCACGCACAAACGCACAAATGCACGCACGAACACACACCCAGTATGCATGCCTGTTTAATGTGTTTGTCACTTTGTGTGGGTTTTGTGTGTGTGTTTTGTGTGTGTGTGTTGTGTGGGGGTGTGGTGTTGTGTGTGTGTGTGTGTTTTTGGGGTGTATTGCATTTGTGTAAGGTATGTGTGTGTTTGTGCCGCCGCGCGCGCGCGCGCGTGTGTGTGTGGGGGTGTGTGTGTGGGTGTGTGTGTGTGTTTTGTGTGTGTGTGTGTGTGTGTTGCATAGGTACTGTATACTCTACATCAGTAGGAATCTGTAGGCCTACATAGTAGGTGTGTTGTGTGTTGTTTGGGGGTGGGGTTTTGTGTGTGTGTGTGTGTGTGTGTGTGTGTGTGTGTGTGTGTGTGTGAAGCATGTGTGTGCGAGCGTACGTGTGCGGGTGTCTGTGTATTGTGTGTGTGTGTGTGTGCGTGTGCATGTGTGTTCGCACCGCCACAAAAGCGTGTGTATGTATGACGTGTGTATGTGACGGGGGGTTGTGTGTGTGTGTGTTTTGGTTGTGCGCGCGCGTGGTGCGCACGTTCATATGTGTATGCGTGCGTGCGTGCGTGTGTGTGTATGTCTTTTGTCTGTGTCTGTGTGTGTGAGTGAGGGTGTGTGTGTGTGTAATGTGTGTGCGAGGTGTGATGCGAGGTAGTGTGCGAGCGTGGGTGTGTTTTGTTGTGTGTGCGCACGCGCGGCAAGCTTGTGTTTTTAATGTTGTGTATGTCAGTGTGTGTGTGGCGGCGATGCCACGGCATGTTATGTGTGTGTGGTGGTGTGTGCTTGAGTGTTTGGTGTGTGGTGTTGGTGTGTGTGTGTGTGTGTGTGTGTGTGTGTGTGTGTTTTTTGTGTCGTTTGCTGCACTGAATTATTTAGATTACTGTTTGTTGTCGAAACCAGCTATCATGACGTTACTGAGTTTGGGTTTTTTTAAGGGAGCTCACCTCATTTTCTTTTTCTATAGCTCAAAAAGAGGTTGTTCCCTTACACCATAAAAGGGGCAATGGGCAGACTGCTAGCTCCTTGCTTCAAGTCGTGTGTGTTTTTTGTGTGGTGTGGTAGTTGGGGGTGTGGGGTTTGGTAGTGGGGGTGTGGGTGTTGTGGGTAGTGGGGAGGTGGTGGGTTGGGGTAGTTTTTGGGTGTGGTAGTGTGGTGGGTGTGGTAGTGGGGTGTGGTAGTGAGGGTGGTGGTGGGGGTGTGGTGTGGGGGGTTTTGTGTTAGGTGTGGTGGTGGGTTTGGTGGGGAGTGTGGTGGGGTAGTAGGTGTGGGGGGTTTTTGGTGGGTGGTGTTGAAATGTTTTTGGGGGTGGTGGGGTGTGTGGGGTTTGGTGGTGTGGTTAATTTTGGGGGTTGTTGTGGGTGTGGTGGTGGGGTTGGATGAGGTGTGGTGGTGTGGTGTGGTGTGGTAGGGGGTGGGGTGGGGTGGGGTGTGGTAGTGTGGTGTGGTATGTGGGTTTGGATGTGGTGTGGTAGTGAGGGTGGTGTGTGGTGTGGTGGTGGGTGTGGTTTTTAGTGAGGTTTTGGGTGGTGTGGTGTGGTTGGTAGGGGGTGGGTAGTGAGTGTGGGGTGTGGTGGGTGGTGTTGAAGTGGTGGGGTGGGGGTGGTGTGAGTGGTAGTGTTGGTGGGGTAGTGGGTGTGGTGGTGGGGTGTGGTGTGGTGGTGTGGTGTGGTAGTGAGGTTGGGGTGGTGTGGTTGTGGTGTGGTAGTGTGGGTGTGGTAGTGAGGTGTGTGTGGTAATGTGGTGTGGTAGTGAGGTGTGGTTTGGGTAGTGAGGGTGGTGGTTGGGTGGTAGTGGTGTGGTGTGTGTGTTTTTGGTGTGAGGTGTGGTGTGGTTGTGTGGTGTGGTGGTGTGGTTGTTTGTGTGGTAGTGTGGTGTGGTTGTGGGTTTATGTGGTATGAGGTTGGGGGTTGGTGGTGTGGTGTTGGTAGTGTGGTTGTGATGTGGTGTGGTAGTGTGGTCTGTGTTGGTAGTGTTGGTGTGGTGTGAGGTGGGGTTTGGGGTGGTGGGTGGTGTGGTAGTTGTGGGTGTAGTGTGGTGGGTGTGGGTGTGTGGGGGGTGGTGGTAGTGTGTGTGGTTGTGGTGGGTGGGGAAGTGGTGGTGTGTGTGGGTGTGGTAGTGTGGTGTGGTGGTTGGTGTGGTGTGGTATGGGTGTGGGTGGGGTTTGTGTGGTGTTTTGTGTGGTGTGGGGTGTGGTGGTGGGGTGGGGGGTGTTTTTGTGTGGGGTGGTGTGGTGGTGTGGTGTGGGGTGTGGTGGGTAGTGTGGTGTGGTGTTGTGTGTGGTGTGGTGTGGTGTGGGTAGTTTTGGTGTTGGTGTGGGTGGGGTAGTGTGGTGTGGTGGGGTTTTAGTGTTGGTGTGGTGTGGTAGTGGGGTGTGGTGGGGTTTTGGGGTTTGTGAGGGGTGTGGGGTGGGTGGTGGGTGGTGTGGTAGTGTGGGTGTGGGGGTGGTGTGGTATGTGGTGTGGGGGTTTGGTGGTGTGGTGTGTGGTGTGGTGTGGTGGTGTTTGTGTGGTTTTGTAGTGTGGGTTATTGGGGTGGTTGTGGTGGTGGTAGTGTTGTGGGGGGGTGTGGTGTGGTGTGGTAGTGTGGTTGTGGAAAGTGTGGGGGTGGGTGTGGGGGTTTTGGTGGTGTTGGTGTAGTGTTTGTGGTATGTGGTGTGGTAGTTGTGGTGTGGTGTTTTGGTGTAGTGGTGGTGTGGTGTGGTGGTGGGGGTTGGTGTGTGTGGTGGTGTGTGTGGTGTAGTGTGGGGGTGTAGTGAGTGTGGTAGTGTGGTGTGAAGTGGTGGTGTGGTGTGGTGGTGTGGTGTGGTTTTGGTAGTGGGGTGTGGTTTTGGGTGTGGTGGTGTTGGTGTGGTGTGGTGGTGTGGTGGTATGGTGTGTGGTGTGGTGTGTGGGGGGTAGTGTGGTGTGGTAATGTGGTGGGGTGTGGTGTTGGTGTGTGTGTGGTAGTGTGGGTGTGGTAGTGTTGGTGTGGTGGGGTTGTGTGTGGTAGGTGTGGGTGTGGTGGGGTTTAGTGTGGTGTGGTGGTGGGGTTTGGGGGTGTGGTGTAGGTGGTGTGTAGTGTGTGTGGTGTGAGTGGGGGTGTGGTGGTGGTTGGTGGTGGGTTTTGAGTGTGTGGTGTTTGGTGTGGTGTGGTTGTGGTGTGGGTGGTTTTGGTGTGGTGGTGTGGTATGGTGTGGTATGGTGGGGTGGGTTGGGGGTGGGTGTGGTGTGGTGTGGTGTGTGGGTTGGTGGTGGGGTGTGGTGTGGTAGTTGGTGTGGGGGTTTTGGGGTGTGGTGTGGTAGTGTGGTGGGGTGTGTGGGGTGTGTAGTGTGGTGTGGTGTGGTAGTGTGATGTGGTGTGGTAGTGTTGTGTGGTGTGGTGGTGGTGTGGTGTGGTAGGTGTGTGCGTGGTGTGGTAGTGTGGTGTGGTGTTGGTAGTGTGGTGTGGTGTGTGTGTGGTGTGGTGTGGTGTGTGGGTGGTGGTGTGGTGTGGTAGTGTGGTGTGGGTGGTGTGGTGTGGTGTGGTAGTGAGGTGTGGTGGTGTGGTAGTTGGTGGGGTGTGGTAGTGTGGGTGGTGTGGTGGTGTGGTGTGTGGTGTGGTGTGGTGGTGTTGTGTGTTTTTGTAGTGTTGGTGTGTGTGGGGTATTTGAGTGTGGTGTGGTTGTGGTGGTGTGGTAGTGTGGTGTATAGGGGGTGGTGTGGTGGGGTGGTGCGGTGGTGGGGTTTGTAGTGTGGTGTGGTGGTGTTGGGGGTAGTGTGGTGTGGTAGTGTCGTGTGTAGTGTGGTGGGGAAGTGGTGGTGTGGTAGGGTGGGGTGGTGTGGGGGTTGTGGGTGTGGTGGGGGTCGGTGTGGTGTGTGGTGTGGTGGTGGTGTGTGGTGTGGGGGTTTTAGGGGTTGGTAGGGGGTGGTGTGGTAGTGTGGTGTGGTGTGTGGGGGTTGGTGGGGTGTGGTGTGTGGTGTGGTGTGGTGGGTGTGGTGGGGTTTGGGTGGTAGTGTGGTGTGGTGTGTGGTGTGGTGTGGTAGTGTGGTGTGGTGTTGGGGGTTTGTGGTAGTTTTGGTGGGGTGGTGGTGTGTGTGTGGTGTGGTAGTGTGGTGTGGTAGTGTGTGTGGTGTGTAGTGTGTGGTGTGGTGTGGTGGTGTGGTGTGGGTGTGGTGGTGGGGTTTGTGGTAGTTGTGTGGTGTGTGGTGGTGTGGTGGAGTGTGGTGTGGTGGTGTGGGGTGTGGTGGGGTGGGGTTGGTGTGGTGTGGTGGTGGTGTGGTAGTATGGTGTGGTTGGGTTTGTGGGTGGGTGGGTAGTGTGGTATTGTGGGGGTTTGTGTGGTTGATGTGGTGTGGTAGTGGGGTGTGGTGTGGTAGTTTTGGTATGGTGGGGTTTGTGGTAGTGTGGCGTGGGTGTGGTAGTTTGGTGTGGTGTGGTAGTGTGGTGTGGTGTGGTGTTGTAGTGTGGTGTGGTGTGGGTAGTGTGGTGTGGTTGTAGGTGGTTTGTGGTGGTGTGGTGGTAGGTGGTGGGGTTTGTGGTAATGGGTTGGTTGGTGTGGTATTTGTGGTGTGGTGGTTGTGGTGGGTGTGGTGTGGTGTGGTGGTGTGGTAGTTGGTGGGGTTTGGTGGTGTTGTGGTTTTGTAGTGTGGGTGTGGTGTGGTTTGTGGTTTTGGTTTTGGGGTTGGTGTGGGTGGGTGGTGGTGGTTGGTGTGGTGTGGTGGTGTGTCTGAGGTTTTGTTGGGGTGGGGGTTGGTGTGGTGGTGAGTGTGGTGTGGGTTGTGTTGGGTGTTGACAGAGAGAGACAACGGGGAAAAACAAAGAGAACGAAAGCAGGACACTGCAAGAGACAGACAGTCAGACAGACGAGCAGACAACAGTCAACGACGGCAGGCGCCAGACAAGTGGGCCTCCCGACCATCGAAAACGACCAAGAAAAAAAAATCCGACTAAAATGCAGCACCCCTTGCCTTTGGTCCCCTGCCGTGTTTAACAGTGTAAGGGGAAACCCCTTTTTTTTAAAACCAATGAAGGGGGCAGCAGTTGTTTTCCCTTGCATTTTTCCCCGAGGAAATAATTTGATAAAAATAATGATCATTTGGGCACACACGCATGTTTCATTGCTCACGCAATGATCAGGTGCGGGCCCGGGGCAAACAACCACACACACACACCCCAACACCACACAGAAGCAGGCACCCCAAAAACGCACGCACGCACAAACGAAAGCAAAAACACCCCCCCCAGTTTGCTTGGCCTTTTTAAAAATGTATTTTTTCCATGTGGGGTGGTGTTTTTGTGGGTGTTTGTGTGTGTGTGTGTGGGTGTTGTTTTGGGGTGTGTTCGCCCCCGCTTGCACGGTATATTTGTGTGTGTTTGTGTGTGTGTGTGTGTGTGTGTGTGGGGATGGTTGGAAAAATGTGGGTGTCGTGTGTGTGTGTGTGAAAGGGCGTCTTTTGTGCAAAGGCGTGTCTGTATATTGTGCGTGTGTGCGTGGGGCCATGTGGGGTTCGAAACGGGGGAAAAAAAGGTGTGTTGTATGTGCTTTGTGTATTTTAGGGGTGAGTTTGTGAGGGTGTGTTTGTGGGGTGTGTGTGTGTGTGTGGTGTGTGTGTGGTGCGCGCGGGGCGCGCCCCCCGCGTGGTGGAAAACTGCATTGTGTATCCCTGCGGGGTTTGCGTGCGGGTGTGTGTGTCCTTTTCTGTGTGGTGTGTGTGTGTGTTTGTTGAGTGTGAGTGTGTAAGTGTTTTTTGCGAGGGTGTGCGAGGTATGTGTGGGGAGCTTTGTGTTTTGTATTGGGGTTTGTGTGCGCGCACGCGCGCGCAAGTTTGGGTGTATGTATGTGTGTGTGTGTATTTTGAGTGTTTTGTGTGTGTGTGCGCGCGCACACGGGCAAAAGTGTATGTATTTATGAGTGTGGGTTGTCGGGGTTTTGTGTGCGTGGCGTGCGCGATGCGCACGTGCATCTGTAGGTGTTTTGTGGGGGTGTGTCCCTTTTGTGTGGGGGTGGTGTGTGTGTGTGTGTGTGTGTGGGTGGGTGTGTGTGTGGGGTGTGTTGTGTGTGTGTGTGGGGTTGTGTGGTGCCTTTTGCTTGCCCTTAAAATTATTATTGTCTTTGAAAATTACATTTTTGGTTCTAGAAGACCCAGTCTATCACTGATATGGGTTTGGGGTTTTTTTAAGGGGCTCACCTCCTTTTTTTTCCGGGTGTTCTACTAGCTACAAAAAGGGGTTGTTTCCCTTACACCGGTAAGACAGCAATAAAGCAGACGGTTAGCAGTCCTTGCTTTGGTAGTGTGTGTGTTGTGTGTGTGTGTGTGTGTGTGTGTGTGTGTGTGTGTGTGGTGTTTGGTGTGGTAGTGTGGTGGGGTTGTGGGGTTTGTGGTAGTGTGGTGTGGTAGGTGGTGTGGGGGTGTGGTGGTTTTGGTAGTGTGGGTGGTAGTGAGGTGGGGTTAGGGTGGGTGGGGTTTGGGGTGGGTGGTGTGGTGTGGTATTTTGGGGTGTGGTAGTGTGGTGTGGTGGGTGTGGTGTGGTGGTGGGGTTTAGTGTGGTGTGGTAGTGGGTGTGGTAGTTTTGGTTTGGGGTTGTGGTAGTGGGGTGGGGGGTAGTGTGGTTTTGGTTTTTGTAGTGTGGGTGGTGGTGGGGGGTGGGGTTTTGGGGTAGTGGGGTGTGGTATTTTGGTTTTGGTGTGGTGTGGTGTGTGGTGGTGTGGTAGTGTGATGGGGTGTGGGAGTGTGGTTTTGGTAGTGGGGTGGTTTTGGTAGTGTGGTGGGGTTAGTGTGGTAGTGTGATGGGGTGTGGTGGTGTGGTGTGGTTTTGGGGGGTTTGTGGTGGTGGGGTTAGGGTGATTGGTGTGGTAGTGTGGGGGTGGTAGTGTGGTGGGGTTTAGTGTGGGGGTGGGGTTGGGGGTGTGGTAGTGGGGTGTGGTAGTGGGGTTTTGTGGCGTGGTAGTGTGGTGTGGCGTAGGGGGTTTAGTGTGGTGTGGTGTGGTGTGGTGGTGTGGTAGTGTGATGTGGTGGGGGTGGTGGGGTTTAGTGTGGTGGGGTTTATTTGTGGGTGGTAGTGTGATGGGGTTTAGTTGGGGTTTGTGGTTTTGTGGTGTGGTGGGGTAGTGTGGTGGGGTGTGGGGGGTGGGGTTTAGTGTGGTGGGGTTTAGTGTGGTAGGGGTGGTGGGTGTGGTGTGGTGTGTGGTGTGGTAGTGTGGTGGGGTTTTTTTGGTAGTGTGGTGTGGTGGGGGTGGGTGGTTTTTGGGGTTTTTTGGGGTTTTGGTGTGGTGTTGTGTGGTAGTGTGGTGTGATGTGGTTTTTTGGGTGGGGGTTAGGGGTGGTGTGGTAGTTTTGGTGGGTGTAGTGTGGTTTGGTTTAGGGTGGGATTGTTTTTAATTTGTGGTGGTGGGGTGGGGTTTGGGGGGTTTGGGGTGGGTTTGGATCGTGAGGTGTGGGGTGGTGTGGAGTGGTGTGGTGGTAATTTTGGGGTTTGTGGTTGTGTGGTGTGGAGTGATTGTGTGGGGGTGGGGATGGTGTGATGGGATGATGTGATGGTTGGTGGGGGGTTGTGGGGTTTGTGTAGACAAGAGAGAGAGGACCCAAAAAAAAAAAAGAGAAAAAGGGGACAAGCAAAAGACACTGCAGAGGGGGACGACAGGGGGACAGACATTTCGACAGGACGGGGAAAAAGTGTTTAGACAGTCAGACAGACGTCAGGCGCACGGGACAAGTAGGCCCCCGACCATCGACAGATGCCCAAGAGAAAAAACCCTCCGCCTTAATGCCGGTCTTTTTGGGTCTCTGTCGGGACTTTCCAAACACACACACACACACACACCCCCACACACACAACGCACGCACACACAAAAGAGGGCTATTTTAGCCATGACGAGACAGAGCGGGGCCAAAAGGACAGGACACAGCACATAGACACTGATACAGAAAGGGTGTACTTTCCCGGTGTGTGTGTGTATGTTTTGGGGGGGCCGCGCCACGCGCGTGCGGCGTGCGTGTGTGTGTGTGGTATGTGGGGGGGTGTGTGTATGGGGTGGGGGTGTGTTTACATCCCTAACGTTTGTGCCATGATTTATTTTTGTTCATTGATGCATTCTGGGATTCAGATTCTCTTATCAGTATCACGGACCTTTTCCCCCAGCACGGGCGAAAACCCCCTAGGGGGTTTTTAAAATGCGTTACCCCCCTAGTTTTTAAACAGGGTTTTTCCCCCCTTTTAATTTTATCCCCGGCAATGCCCCCAAAAAGTACTGCTCTTTTGTATGTTAAGCTATTCGCTCGCCCTGTCCCTGGGCTGTTTTTTCCTGTCTGTCTGTCTGTCTGTCTGTTTTCCCAGACTTTTTTTTTTCTGTCTCAATCTTGCGCCGTGCCCCGTTACATGCGTGCCGCACACAAAAACAGACATGCGTGCGGGTGCACACAAAAAACACATAAACGCTCTCGCTTTTGCCCCACCACCACCACCCCACGCGCGCGCGGCGCGCGCCAAAACGCATGTACCTGGCATGCACGTGCGCGCACACACATTTACACAGCATTTTTGCCCCACAAATACCCCACTCAACACATCCCCGGGTGTGAAACGCCCCAAACACCAAAACACACACACCCCCACCCCAAGGCACGGGTTTTAACTTAAAAAGGAAATTTTTTGCACCCCAGATGCATGTTCGTGCGCGTCCCCCACACACACCCCACTCACCACCCACACCCACACACACGCCCCCACCACACACAAAACACAATCGGGGGGATCCAGGGATGTCCAGGTCTGTCCCGGGGGGGGGGGGGGGGGGGGGGGGAAAAACCGTAACCCCAGCCCAAGATGGGACGACCACAACACACCGCCCCCCACCCTCCCCCCCCAAACTCCCTTTCCTTTTCCCCTCACCCCCCCCCCCCCCCCAAAACCAAAACCCATCCCTTAAAAACTTTTTAACCTAAAGGCCCCGGGAAAAAAAAAACCCCGGGGCCCTTTTTTCCCCCCCTTTTTTCTGCAGATAAAGCCCCCAAAAAAAGGTTTGTTGCACACCCCCCAAAAAAAATAGGCCCCTCCGGTGACACCAACCAAAGGGCCGCTGGGGGCCCAAGGCAAGGGTTTTCCCAAAACGGCCGGCCCCAAAATTTTTCCTTTAAAATAATTTGTCCTAACCCCCCCGGAGAATACACCCCCAGTGAAGAGAATTCGTGGGTTGCAACAAACCCAAATCCCACAAAACACCCCCCCCCAAAAAAAACAAAACAAAAAAAAAAACCCCCCACTTTTCACAAACTCCCAAACGGCCCCGGGTTTGGAAAACCCCAAGAAAGGGCCTCAAATTTCCCCTTCTCCCCCCTCACCCACCCCCCACCCCCAAGGCGGGCGCGCAAAAAAAACCACCAAAAAAAAAGCGACCATCGAATGAGGGGGGTCCTTTTTGTAGGGGGGGAAAAAGTGGGAAAAAGGGGTGTTTTTGGGGGTTTTTCAAAGAGGTAGAAGGTTTTGGGGGGGGGGGGAAAAAGTGGAGAGGTTTTGTGTGGAATGTCAACCCCGAGTGGGGGGGGGGGGAAAATGGGGGGGGGGTTTTTTGGGGGGCGGGGGGGGGTTTTTTTGGGGGGGTTTTTGGGGGGGGGAAAGGGGGGGGGGGGGGGGGGGGGGGGGGGGGGGGTTTTGGGGGGTTTGGTGAGGGGGGGGGGGTGGGGGGAAAAGGGGGGGGGGGGTGGGTTGGGGGGGAAAAAAAAGGGGTGGGGGGGTGGTTTTTGGGGGGGGGGGGGGGGGTTTTGGGGGGGGGGGGGGGTTTTTTTTTTGGGGGGGGGGGGGGGGTTTTTTTGGGGGGGGGGGGGGGGGGGGGGTGGGAGGGGGGGGGGGGGGGGGTGGTGGGTTTTGGGGGGGGTGGTGGGGTGGGGGGGGTTTTTTTTTTTGGGGGGGGGGGGGGGGGGGGGGGGGGGGGGGGGGAGGGGGGGGGGGGGGGGGTCATGGTTTTTTTTTTTTTCTCTTTTTTTTTGGAGTTTCCAATTTTTTTTTTTTTTTAAGGGGATTGGGTTTTTTTCATTTAAATTTTACTTTTTTGTTTTTTTTTTCGCTCTTACATTAGTTTCATAACTATAATTATTTTTTTGGTGCTTTGTTTTTTTCAGCAACAACAGCCATTCACCAGGATTTCGACAGCAGGGGGATAACTTTGAAGCGTCCTTTTGGAAGGGCAACATTCCTTCAAAATTTTTAAAAAAAAATAAAATTTTTCTTTATTTTGATAATGAAAAAATACTTTTGTGTCTTTTTTTTACATCTATTTCCCATGGATCATTTTTGTAAATTTTGTCATCCTTTCCCACTGGCAGCAATGGCCTACTCCCGAAAAGCGGCCGTGTATTAACGTTGCAAAATTTTTTCACATTAAACACACAGGACCTCATTTATAGTCTCATCCTGAGGACTTTTTGGTGTGTGTTTTTTTGTGGGTGTCATGCACATGAGAGAGAGAGAGTGAAATGTAAGTTTTTTGTTAGTAAAACGTGGGGCATGCGGGAATTTATTGAAAAGGAGAAAAAGCTGAAATCTGTATAAATTAAATACTTTAGCTTTTTCCCCTTTGACAAATTGATTATTTTTTAATTTTTTTTGGATTTAAAAGCAAATACTTTTTTTTTAAAGGGACACTAAATTTAGTAGTATTGAAATTACATTTTTTTAAAACAAGCTTTTTTTGGGAAATATAACCTATTTTTTTTAAATAATATTTTTTTTATTTTTTTTTATTCTTTTATTTTTAGGAAATGGAAAAAGTACTCATGGTTTTTTTTACATCCTTTCCCGTTGCAATTTCATAATTTTTGTCATCCTTTCCCATTTTTAAAAAAGAATTTTAAAAATGTAATAAATTTGTTAAATCTAATTGTTCAGATGACCAGAAATTGTTAGTACAGTAATTTTACGTAACACCCAATATGCTATGACTGCCACTGGCATGGTCGGTAGTGTGTTTGAGTGCTATAATGTTTGTTTTTCCTGCACCGAAAAGAAAGTTGTAAGACTTCATATAGGTTTTATAATAATAAAAAAAAAGTAGGAATTTTTATAGCGCCAAATTTTGTAAAGCAAACACTAAACAGCAAAGCGCTTGCTTCAAATCATTTGATTTAACCATGCAAATTCTGTCTACAAATACCACAATAAACATAAAACAAACAACACACAGAAAAGTGTGTGCACAGCCAGCACTTTTTTTCCCCACAACATGCTTAAGGGATAAAACTATATAAACTTCGCTTTTGTTAATTGTCCCCTTTTCCTCAAATAAAAACTGTCTAAATTTTAAATTGATTTCAACTCCATCCAAATCAAAGTAGGCAAAAACAGGGACACCCCCAAACCCTCTGATTTTACTTGCCGCCCAAAGTGGGGCAAACCGCCACGTCACGCATGCAGAACCCTCCCACAAAAAAATTCGCATGCCTTTGCTCCACTTCAGCCGTGCGGGCGGTCAGAAAAAAAGGGAATGCAAGGGTTCCCCCTTTTTTTTCCTCCCTAAAAATCCTCCTGCCTTCACCCTAAATGAAATGTGTGCGAAGGCAAGCCGCTTGTTTGAGGAAACCAGCAGCCCCCCTTCTTTCTCAGGACAAAAGCGGCGGATTTAAAGCTCAACCCTTTTCTAACACTTTAATTCTTTTTCACGCCCGCTGAATTTTTGTGAGTGTGGGGAACATAGCCAATTTCTAAAAATTAGAAAAAAAGCACAAGTCTCCATCACATAATGAAAATACCAACGCCTTTTCCATTCCCTTTTTTTCCCGCGGTCCCCCCCCCACCCCTTCCTCTCTCCTTATTTTTTATAGGTTATTTTTAAAAAATCTTTTTAAAAAACCCCCCAAAACAGATCATGAAGACAAAAAATTCAAAGGAAAATCCATTTAAAAAAAAAAAAGGTAAATAACCCCCCACACATACCGCCCTACCCCACATTTGGCTTTTTGTTGTTTTTTTGGGGGTTCTTCCAAAAAGGTGCGTAAAAGTTGCTGGGGTGAAAGGGACACTGTTTATTTTTTTGTTGTGCAGAGGGAAGTGCAACCCTTGACAAGGAGGGAAAATAGGGGAGATAAAGTTGGGGAAGCTTATCATAGCTTTTTTTCCCCTGAGTGATGTAAAAATAAATACCTGGTTCAGAGAGCACCTAAACTTTAGAAGCTTTTGTTTTGAAAGTGATCATGTTGTTTCCCTTTTTTCTGGATTTTTGTCCCTTTTGTTTTGAACAGTGTTTTTTTTATTTTTAATTTGGTTATTTATTTTCTTCTTTTTTTTGAGGAAATGGAATAACACTCATTTTCTTTTTTTACATCCATCCCCTGTTATGAAATTTTTTGTAAAATTTTGTCATCCATTCCCACAGCACACATGACTTACTCTTCCGAAAAGATAACTTTTTTTAAAGTGTGTGCAAGATGTTCACGTCGTTCGCACACTGGGGCCTCGGTTAAAGTCTCATCAAGGCTTTTAGGAGGGGAGTCGCCCCCCAATGTTAACTCCGGGGAAAAATCCCTTAAGGGAGTTTCGAAACCCGGTAAACAGATGAGAAGCATGACTAACCACCGGGTGCCCCGCCCCCCCCTTTTTTGTGGTAAAGTGTCTGGCGTGTTTGGTGTTCATGGGGACGAGGTGGCTGACAACGCAATGCCCCAAAACCCAAATGGCGGGGGGAGTGCTGATTTTTTTTAAAATCTTGTCGGAACCCCCTTTCCTATTTTTTTTTCCCCCATTGTGAAACTGTAAAGGCCCTGAGTTTTAAGGAAAGCTTCAATCCAACCATTTTTGATTTTGGGGGAAATTCTTTCATTGGTTCGTGATATCCGGTTTCAGTCTTTAAATGATCATTTTATCTTTGGTTGTGTAAGGCGGTTTGGTTTGGTTTTTTACTTTTTTTTTTAGGGGGGGGGGGGGGGAGGGGGGAAATTCATTGCCGTTTAATTATTTACGACTAAAAAAAAAAAATTATTTTGCCAATGGCAAGATTCAATTTTTGAAACAAAAACAAATGGATTTATCATCATAAAAGAAATGTTCAAATGATTTTTTTTTAAAATCTGAGGGGGGACGGGAGCATTGGGGGTCAGAGCATTGCACCCACATGTGAAGGCCGGGGTTAAACCGACTAGACGCCCGCTCAAGGGTAAATTTTCCCTTAGTTAACATCATACTAATCCTTTCCCCCCAAAATTTTTTTGGGATGAACGTAAACTGAGGCCCCATGTGCAAAGCACGCAGAACACTTGCCACATGGTAAAGCCTTTCTTTCCTTTGGAACAGTAGCCATTCATGCTGGAAAAAACAATGACAGAAAAAACCAAAAAAAACCAAAAACCCCCTGCACACGGTGCCGGTTTGGACTCATCACTGAAGTTGGAATGTGGCTTTAGGACTCCAGTTTCCTGCGCTGAGTTAGATTTTTTCCTTTTGGGGGGTGTGTCCTTTCCCCTGTGTGTTGTATCATGGCTTCATTTGTGTGTTATGAAAAATGTTTGTGTTTGATGGTGTTATATGATGTGTTGTGAGTGTGTTTGAAAGTTGTGAACTTTTAGGTTGTAACATGGTGTGAAAGCACTTGATTTGTCCTTCTGTACAAGACGTAGTGCTATGAAGCAGGGGACGGATGTTTGATGCAGGCACAACCCAATCCACAGGGCGGGAAATCAGGGCAGCCTGGAGGACATTCGTTTTCCAAATCAGCGCCGACCTCAGGGGGGACGTTGCTTTTGGGCCCTTGGACAGGAAGGAGGGGGTTTAGGGGAGGTGAAAGGGGGACAGGAGTGGGGCCCTGACCAGGACAAGAGCTGACAAGCAGAGGAAGCAAATTTCAGGGATGCAGGAACCGACCAGGACCTGAGGGGTCAGCAACAGAGTTCATGTGGGTCTGTCTTGTGTTTTTGATTTGTTGTTTATTTAGGGGTGGGGGGAGGAGGGGGTATTCTTCTCAAAGACTGGCACACTGTTTTTTTTCGGGCTGTCCTTTCTTTCAGATCATTGCTCATTTTCACTTCCCCAAAGCTGTCCCTGACCAGTCCCCCAAATTTGTCACCCCCAAAATTTCAGTGCTTTGAGATCTTTACCTTTACCATTTTTAAAAAAACTTTAAAAACCCTGGGTACGGTTAATCCACCACCCTTTATCTCCCCCTGGCTGGGTACGAGTTAACGTTCCCCAGCAGGACTTTTCCCCTTTTGGCCCCCCCATTCTGCCCTTTTTGTTCCACTTTGGGCCAGCACAAACAACACTGTGGCCAAGATACGAAAACTACATCCTTTAAAAAAAAAAAAAATCTTTGATTTCAATTGTTTATCCTAGTACTTACCCTATACATTTTTATGGGTAAGTAGATCCAGCGTGTATTGAAAAACAAGTCCAAGAGGGTAAAAATTTTGAAAGTTAAGTAGGTCACACACACACACACACACACACACACCCAAACACACACACACCACACACACACACACACACACCCCAAAAGACCCCAGCAAGATATCAAAACCCCAAGAAAGTCTGTCCCATTTTAATCTTTTTTAACACATGTTACAATTTTCTATTTTAAAATTTTTTTTTAATGGGAAAAACGATAAGTTTTTTTCAATTCGTTTTAAATTTAAAAGTTAAATAAGATCAAACTTTAAAGTAAAATTTTTCTCCCTTATATGAAATTTTAAGAAATAAAATTTTGCCGAAAAGTTTTGGCATCAAAAGACTTAAAAAAAAGTAAGAATGAAAAACATTTCAATATTAGGATATTAAAAAAGGGAAAACCCCCAGCTATAATTCATTAAAGAAATCACAAAATTTTTTTTACCACATAAAAAATCCTGTGTTCACAATAATATTCAACAAATAGTAAAACATACATATACATGGGAATTTAAAAAAATAAAAATAAAAATTAAAAATAATTTAAAAAAAATGTAGGAATTTTTTGCAATATTAGAAGTATCTATGGGAAAAATGGATGGGAAATTTAAAATAAACAAACTAAATGACATACACATAAAAGACATGTTTATATTATATTGGTAATAATTTTTACAAGATAAAAATTTAGATTTTTAAAAAAAACGTAGAAATTTACAAAACACATTTAGATTAAAAAAAAAAAATGTAAAGATGTAACCACCAGGGTTTTGTCTGGCACTACTGAGACCAAAAAGAAATAGATCTGCAGGGTTCAGGGGAATTTTAAATTTTCATTTAAAGGGAAAATTTTCGGGAAAGGGGAAAAATTTTACCACAAAAAAGTTCAGAAATTGTGTGGGTGCAAATGATGCAGGAAAAATCATCAAAATCACAAACAAAATATTTCAAAGGTGTCAATATTCCCCCGAAATTTCTTCTTTTTTGGAAAAATTCAAACCAAAAATTGGGAAAAATTTAAAACAAACTAAAAGAAAACGAAAGAGGGCAGAAAATACTGTCGGAGACAATCGCACAGGAAGACTGCACTTTTGAAATAGATCCCAAAAACCAAGTTACTAAATTTACCTGAAGAAAAATGAATATGACCCCTTTAAACAAAGGTGCCAATGGATAGAACGTACCAAAATGGTAAACAATAGCAAAATTTGAAGAAAAAAAAATTTAAAAACTTAAATGGCCCAACATTAGGGGATTTACAGGGGGAATTTACATGCTTCAACCCAAGGTTTTAGGTGTGGATTATTTTTATTTTCAAAATCATTTTGAAAGAGGTGAAGCCCTATTAAGTTTTAAATTTTTTTTGGAATACTCTGATCATTTTCCCCTTTTTTTAGAAATTAAATTTAAACCGATAAGACAAAACACGTTTCAAATCTTTAAAAATATAAAAAAACACCAAGAGTAAATTACTTTTGATTTTCCACAACAACACGTTTTGTATGGGATAAAAATTCCAAAGAACAAATTTCCCAAAAACACTTCCCAATACCCAAAACAAACACACAAGCACAAATAAAAAATCAAACAAATACGTATTAAAACAAAATCAAACAGCCTATTTAACAAACGAATAAAAGAAAATTCCAACAACGTCCCATATCTTTTCAAAGTGACCAATTAAGCTTGAAAACCAGAACTCAAAACCCGAAGAAGAATTAAACACAAAAAAAATGGTTTGACTCAAATTAACAGTACGAAGAAAAAAAGTAAAACTTTACAAATGCAATAAATAAAATTCTATTCGGAACTTTCGACAAAAAAAATTTTAAAAAAAAAAAAACCTAATCTTTAATAAAAAAAAAAAGAAAACCTTCAAACAACACTGGTATACAATACATGAGCCATTTACGAAGACCGATGTAAAATGGAAAACTTTTCAAAAATTAAAAAAACGAAGATGGTGGATTAAAGCTCATAATCATATTAGTAGCAGTAAATGGACTGAACACTTAAACACACTTATTTGGGAAAAGACCGCAAATAGATCCCGACCGCAAAAAACAAGAGAAAGCAGGGTCCATATTTTAAAAGTACTAAAACCCAATTTCCTAATAAAAATTCAACGGGGGAAATAAAAACAACAACAGCTAAAAAAAATGAAAAACCCGGAAAAGAATGAATTAAAAAAAAGAAATGATCAAATCATTTCTCTAGTGTTAAGAGACATTGGAATATGTTCAAAATTTGTATTAAAAAAGGGGGAAATTCCCTGTACAGGAAATAGGGGGGAATGTTTCCCAAACATAAAAACGGATTATAACAACCCAAAAAAAACAGAGGAATAACTGACAAACACATTGGAAAACTTTGTTTTTCAAATACTGAATCAAGAAATTTCTGAAATTTAAAAAAATAACAAAAGTATTTCCAGAAAAAGCTGGTTTCGAAAAAAAACAGAAAAACGGGAATACTTCCTATTAAAAAATTTTAATAGATATGCACAAAAAAAAAAACAAAAAAACTTTATTGCTGCTTTTAGAATTTTCAGAAAGCTTTCGTAATGTTTGGATGAGGGCTTCTTGTGTTTAAAAAAAAGGTAAAAGGAAATTTTTGTTTAAAAAATTTTAAAAAAAAATTTTAAAAAAAAGGCAAAACTTTTAAATCAATAAAAAAGGGGGGCTCAAAAAACAAACAATATTTTAAAAAAACAAACACATAGATGAAAAAATGCCCAAAAAGGGAAAAACGGGGAAACCTTGTTTCTCTTTTTATTATAAATTTTTCAAACAAAAAAGTTTTAACAAAGAAAAAAAAAAGAAAATTCGCAAATTTTTAAAAAACCAAAAACAAAAAATTTTTTTACTCATCCCAAAACCAATTCAAAAAGGGAAAAATGTATTAAACTAAAAAATAAAAATACAATCTTTTTTTAATGGGTTTTAAAAAAAAACAAAAAAAAACAAAAGGAAAATTTTTAAAAAGACACAACAAAATTAAAACAATAAAAAGCGTTTTTTTTGACTAAAAACCCCTTTTAAATACAGATTTGTTTCCTTTTTGTTTTAAGGGGGGGGCCAGAACATTTAATAAAACAAAGGGACAGCAATGTTTTTAAAAGAAATTTTTATGAAAATTTTTAAAAAACTATTATAAAAAAGCAAAATAACCCACTTTTTAAAAAAGGGTTTTAACCCTAAAACAAATGAGTTCCTTTTTGTTTATTTGACAGAATCAAAAAAAAACCCAATCAAAAAATGCTTTTTGCAAAAAACAGTTGGTAAAAGAAAAAAATTTTCCAATTTTTAAAATTTGAAAACCCAAATACCCTTTTTTTGGGTTTGGGTTCTTTTAAAAAACTTAAAGTATAAACATTTTTGAAATTAAAAAAAAAAATTTCCAAAATAAATTTTTTAAAATCAAAAGCCCGATAAAACCTTTTATTAAAAAATTTGAAAAAAATCCCCAAAAAGACTTTAAATCGAAAAGTTACTTTAAAGAAAACAACCAAAAAAACCAAAAGGAAAAAGGAAAAATTTTTTAAAAAAATTTTAACAAAATGGTGAAACCAAAGTAATTTTTAAATTTCAAAAAAAAAATTTATTAAAAAAAAACAAAAACAAAAAAAGAAAAAAATGGACTTAAACAAAAAAGGTTATATAACAAAACAAAATTTTATATGTTTTAAAAAAGGAAATAAACAAAGTTTTTTGGAAAATTTTTAAAATCCCCAAAAAAAAATTTAAAAAAGAGTTTTGTTTGCAAAAATTACATTTATTAAAGGGGGAAAAAATATTCGAAACGAAAATTAAAATTTCCTGGAAACCAAAAAAGTTTTTGATTTTTTAACCTCCCAATTGTTTTTTACTTTTGAAAAAAATTTTTTTAAAAATCCAAAGGCCCAAACCCCCAAAAAGTTCCCCTGATTAATTTCATTTTAACAGTTGAATATTACCGGAGATTTACAAATTTTTGATGTTTTTAAAAGAAAATAAAATGCAAATTTTTTTAGTTCTCCTTTAGCATTTTTTTTATTAGGGGTTTCAAAAACAACTCCAAAAAAGGCATAAAATTAGACAACTAACAAAAAATCCGAAATTTACGCGAAAAACAGCCTAAAACCCGCTCCCAACCTCCCAAAACCCCCTTTTCCCACCAAATTCCACATACTCCCCCCAATGTAAAAAACCCCCTCCAACCAAACCCTCAAAAAAACCCACCATTAAACCAGAACAGGAAAGGGCCTTTAGGGACAAATTCTTGATGCACCCCCCAAACCCCCCACCCAACTATAAAAACTTTTCCGCCCCACCCCCAAAAAAATTTTTTCAACAACCCAAAACTACACATACACACCCACACACTAGGCATAACCCATTCTGCAAACCCCCCATGCAGGCACAACCCACACTCCCACACCCCTCACCCATACCCCAACCCGACACACCATACACGCACCCAAAAACCAGGAAAATCACACATTTCATAAACACAAAACCCCCACAAAACCCCCCCCCACCCCCCCCAAACATACTCACACTCTAAAACAAATGGAAAACTAAAAATAAAACTAAACCCCCCAGATAAAAATTAATTAACATACATTTAAAAAAAAAGATCCCCGAAGGGGGGGAAAAACACCACAAGGCATGCCAAAAAAAAATGCAGAAAAAAAACCCCCCGCATTTTTAAAAACAACCCCCCCATTGGGAAAACCAAGGGGCCATTTCTTATGACACACCCCCCTTAAAAACCCACAACTTTAAACTGTTTCTTTATTCCAAATTCTTTAAACAAAAATGCACTGGAGGGCGCCCCAAAAACAACTAAACCGACCAAACCATTCAAAATAAGTCCACAAACGCAAAAACCTTTTTTTTGGGCTAAAATTTGATAATTCAAATGGAATTACACATGCAAAACCCTGAAAACCCCCCTCCCCAAAAACTCTCCCCATTTGATTTCTTTTTGTAACCTAAAACAGGGCTGTTTTTCTGAATTTTCGGATGAAAATTTCCCTACTTAAAAGGGGAAAAGGATCTTCCTTTGTTTGAATTGGTTTTTTTTTTTTGGAAAAAGGGGAAAAATGGCCAAAAGGGGGGAAAAAGAAAAAGGGGGCAGGAAAAAAAACACGCAAAAAAAATTTTAAAAAAGACAACCCCCACGAAGTGAGAAAATGTGGGGTTTTTTCAAGGGCCCCCCTCCCCGGGAATGAAAAGCCCCCTTTTGGGGCCCAAGAGATGGAGTTAAAGGGAGTTGGGTTTAATTTTAAATTTTTTTTTTTAAAAGTACTGGATTTGCTCCAAATGGGCAAACTGACACTATTTCAGGTTTTTTTTTGATTTTAAAAATCAACCCCCATTTTCCAAAAGGGCCCCTTTTTTGGGTTTTTCTATAAATGTTGAGTTTTGCAATGGTTATTACGTCATCCCAAAAACCATTTTAAAGCAGCACTGATTCCCAAAAATCCCCTGGGCCTCCGTGGTCTTTAATCCAACCCTCAGACCGTGCGGTTGCCCCCGGGGTTTTTCCCCCCGTGAAAAGCATTTCCGGGGGGGTGAATTGCCCCTGCATGGGTGGTTTTTTTTGTGGGTAAAGGGAAAAAGGTACCCCATTCTCCCCCCCTTTTCCGGTAAGGGGAAAAAAAGACCAAGTTACCCCGCCGGCCCCAGGGTGCGACCCGAACAGCCCCCCGGGTTGCCCGGGGGAAACCGGACACTGTGCCCCGAAGGGGGGAAAAAACTGTCCCTGAAGGGGGGCAGGGGCAGGGGGTTCTGGGGTTAGACCTGTTTTTTTTTTTTTTAAATTTAAAAAAATTGAGTCCCCTAAAAGGTCAAAAAAAAAAAACCCAAAGGGGGAAGAAATTTTCGAAAAACCCCTTTATTTATTTAAAAATAAAACAATTCCGTTTTTTTTCAATGGTTTTTTTGGTAAACAAACCCCCTTTTAAAAAACCAAAATGTTTTTGTAATTTTTTTAAAAAAAACAACGTTTTTTATTACAAAAAAAATGGGGCCCCTTTTTCCTTTAAAAGTTTTTTTGGGATTTTTAAACCCCAAAAACAAGATTTTTTTTTTTTTTTTGTTTTTTTTTTTTTTTGTTTCCCTCATTTAGAGAACCCCCGCCAAAGTTCCCAGGTAAAAACCAACTGAAAAAAACCCCCGTTTTTTATTCCTTCGGGGGGAGGGGACACAAGATTCCCAGGGTTCCCCAAAACTTGCCCGTGGGTCCCAAAAGACCCCGAGGATAGGTTGAAAAAGTTTCCTGCCCGTCCCGCCTCATGTCATCCGGTGGTGATGTGTCCTGCTGCTGTCATGGTGAACTGAGTTTGTTTTGTGAACAGGTCATACATCAAGATCACCACATGTCTCCCACCTTGCCAGTGTCAAGGAAAGAAGAAGCCACCAACCCCTGACCTTCACCTCAGCCTGGGCCCTCAGCGTGTGCTGCCCATCTCCTGAACAGTTCCCTCCCCCTGCTGTTTGCTGCTGCTTCCAATGGATGGGGGAGGACCAGGATCACTGTGCACCATAAGTGGAAAGAAGGGCTGTCCTGTGGAGATGGATTGTGCAGTGTCATTTTGATTCTAGCTGTGCCTTTGCGGGATTCCTGCTTTTTTTTTTTTTTCCAATTTTGGCGCAAAACAGTGTGAGAAAGTGCGCCCTAATGGATGCAAGAAAAAAAACCAAACAAACATGACAGCGTGTATTCGAATGAACATGCGCCATCACAACTCCCCACTTTATTGTAGTCTCAAAAATTAAATGCTACTTCCAAATTTTCTGTCAATGTTTTTGATTGGCTAAGCTAAGCACCTCACTTTTGACCAATCACAGAAACTGTAGTGCGTCGTTGTCAGTCACCAATCACAGAAACTGTAGTTCGTCGTTGTCAGTTCACCAATCACGGGAACTGAAGTTTGTCGTTGTCATTCAATTTTATCACAGTTTCTGCGGTGGTATTACTTAATACCCCAGGACAGCAAGATTTTTTTTGTTTTTTTTGTTTTTGTTTTTTTTTTTTTTTGCTGCCTCATTTTCTGACGACCCCCGTCCTACTGTTTCCCACGCCGCTCATCCAATCTCCCCGCCACAACCAAACCCTGATTGTTATGTCCATCCTCAGGGTCGGAAGTCCACAGGGTGCCCATCACTATCAGCCGCCGTGGGCCACCAGCCAGAAGGGCCCTGCAACTGCTTCTGGTCACTTTGGTGGTGTTCAGTGGTGCCTGTTCTGAGCTAACATACGCGGGACACCACCTACTAAGCCCCCACTAACGACAGAAATAGCTCAGTCGCGGAGCCAGCTGAGTGAGTTACCCCACCCCAGGTGGCAACCACCACAAACGTTCCTCCAACGACTGTCCCCCGCGAACCTCCAACCCCAAAGGCTTTGACACAAACCATCACAGGCACAGAAGTGTATGGGCAAACCAAATCTGAGGTCACCATGAGACCAGAGAAACCGGTCCCCACGAATCAGAGGCAATTTTTTTTTTATGCATGATGATAATGACAATGGGGATGACGTAATAAATGCTGCTGTGGAAGTGCATAGCTTTGAGACAACTTGACGGGGTTGTACTCTACACTTACATCATAATATATCCCGGCGTAAACCCGGGGCCCGAGAGATACAAACACCTGCAGGTTTGGTCAGGTAATTTGAGCAACACCTCTCAAATTCGCATCCTTTAAAGGGGGATAAAGCTCGACTGTGTGGTCCCAGTCTTCCCATTTGAGCCCACACACACTCACTCTGGGTGGGAAAGCCGCCGGATCCAAAAATCCCTATGACTCTTAGGGGAATCGAACCCGCGACCTTCCAGTCCGTAACCTTTTTCAGTATTTCGGGAAATGATTCATTAGGAGCTTGTCTTTAAGGATGAGGGAAAGTTCCTGTAAATCTCAAACATCATGGGGCCCCTTTGTTAAATCTTAGTCTTTGGTGTAGGGGAAGAATATTTCACTGAGTATAACCCACTTCTAGCAAGGTGCTTCTTCAGAAGACCAGTTTAAAGCCACGTTTATACAGACATAAGAATGGTTCATAGTGTTTGCACTAGCAAAATCCCACAGGGTTGAAGCGTAATCTATTGAAGATTGTATTAAAGCTTGAAAGAATATTTTCTTGAATAAAAGTCAAGAAAATGTTTGATTTTAGTCAGTTGGTATACTCTTTGAGACATGCATTGGCACAGGTGGGATAAATGGTAGTACCAGCCAAATTTCATCGTTGCCCACCCTTGAACTTTGTGGTGAGAGGTTTTGTTTGTTCGATTGCTCCTTTTTAATTTGGTTTGGAGGAAGTTTATGAGATCAATTTTGTCGCTTTTGTTTGGTGTTGATAAGCATACATTTTGTTTTTGGGGGGTGTATAGACATGTGGTTCAGTTCAGTCTATTTGAAAAGATCATCAGTGCTTTTTTGTGATGTCTTTGCAAGAGAGTTAACGTGGGTATGGCTCGTATGTATGGTTGTGTCATCAGCAAAAAGTTCGCATTTAGATTTGATATGAAGGAAGGTCATTTATGTATGAGAGAGAGAGGGAGAAAGTAGCATACCTACATGCCACCTGGGTTATCACAAATCTATCAGGTGTTAGTGATGTTAAGTTGCACACCCCATGAAATAAAAGAAGAAGAAGAGACACTGTGACCTTGTTTTCTTGGGGCAGACCAGTTCGTTGTAAGATGTTGATTTGGATGTGTACAGTTTGGTGGAAACTCCTCCTCCTTGACAATTTCCATTGTGAGGACTAACCAAAGCTTTTCTTTTTTTTTTAAAAAGAGTATCTGAATCTCTCTTGTAACCATGTTTTGGAATCCATGCCATGCCGACTGTTTAGGCTGCTGTTAATTTTAATTAAGTTCTCAATATATGGTATTATGGGTTTCATGCTCCACACACACACACACACACACCCCACACACAAACACACACACACAAAACACACACACACACCCCCACAAAAAAACACACACAAACACACACACACACCACAAAACACACAACACACACACACACACAAACCCAAAACCCAAAACACACACAAAACACACACACACGTTTACCTGAAACTATTTGCTGTGACTATCAATAGTCTTTTCTCAGGGCAAAAGTCCATGAAAAAAGTATGTCAATACTTATCTGTAACCCTTGGGAATAAAGATTATCAATCAATCAATTAGTTCAATCAATTAGTCATTCAATCAGTCAATAAATCAATCAGTCAATCAATCAATCAGTCAATCAATCAGTCACTCTCTCTTGTCTTCTATTATCCGTGTTTTCTGTTGATCTTAATAACCCTATCTGGGTCTCTGTCTCCCTTTTTCTTTTCATCACTCTCTCTTCTATTCTATTATTTTTTAAATACATTTTGCTGCTTCTGTGATGAGTGAGTGAGTGAGTGGTGTGTGTGGTGTTTTTTCTGTTTGTGTGTTTGTGTGTGTGTGTGTGTGGGTGTGTGTAAGATTTTTGTTGTGGTGTGTGTGGTGTTGTGTGTGTGTGTGTGCATTTCAATGTTACATCTCTTCACAAAAAGTGATATTTGATCAAATGTTGGGTTTTATGGGTACAAATGCCTGTGTTCAAGTGCATAAAAGGGATGGATGTATGGTGGAATAGTGCGTGCGCTCAAGCACATATTTGTACACATGTCTATATTTGTTAACTTTGTGTGTGTGGTTGTGTTTGCGATTGTGTTTGATGGTGTTTGTGATTGTGTGTGTAAGTGTGTGTAAGTGTGTGCGCGTGTTGAATTTTATTATTTTATTTTTCTTTTTATCTATTCTTTTAATTTCTAGAAAAATGGAATGACACTAATTGCTTTTACATCCAGTCACCGTGGTATGCAATTTTCGTAAATTTTGTTGTCTGGACTTTTGGGAGAGTTAACTCCAAAGGAAAAATCCTCTGAACTAGATTCGAACCCCGGGGCACAGATCATGAGCGCATTACTCTAACCACCAGGCTATTTGTCAATGAAATATCTACGTGCTCAGACTAAGCTTTCATTGCTAAGAAAAGGTAGTGAGGGCAGTTTGGGGAACTAAATGTGTGTGAGAATATGTGTGTGTGTGTGTGTGTGCGTATGTGTGTGTGTGTGTGTAGGTATGTATGTGTGTGTATGTACGGTGTGTGTGGTTTATATATTTAATTTTTTTGTTGTTTTTTGTTATTTATGTTGTTCTTTATATCGAGGATAATGGAATAACACACTAACGTTCTTTTTCTACATCCATTCCCGTGTGTATGCGGTTTTGTAAAGTCTGTCACTCTTCCACCGCACACAATAGCCTACTGTTACGAAAAGCGGAACAGAATTTATCGTGTGCACAAGATGTTCTGCGTGCGTTCGCACATGTGGCCTCGGTTTATAGCCACATCCGAAGGACTGTTGGGGAGAGTGGAGTCTGCACTGATGTTAACTCCAGGGGAAAGTATCCCCTTTGAACAGGAATCGAACCGGGGTCGTCAGATTGCGAGCGCAATTCTAACCACTAGGCTATCCCCTTTCCCCCTTTCCCCGCGTGCGCGCGCGTGCGTGCGTGCGTGCGTGTGTGTGTGTGTGTGTTTGTGAAGAATCAAAAATCAAGGATCAAAAACTTTATTGCCAGTAAGTCAGAAAAGAATTATTTGACATCAAACATCTTTACACACATCAAACTAGTATGTGTGTATGTGTGTTTGTTTGAATGCATGTGTGGGATGTAAACACCACACACACACACACACACACACACACACACACTTCACACACACACACACATGGTGAAGAGGAAAGGTTTGAAAACAAGAACACCTCTCCCTTTGTCCCCACCCCACCCCACCCACCCCATTCCTATCCCACCCAAAGAAAACAACCCACCAAGCAGCCCACCACAGCCTGCCTGTGCAGCAATCTGTCTGTCTGTCTGTCTGTATGTTTGTTTCTTAGTCTTCCTCCTGTCTGTTTGTCTGTCTGTACGTCTGTTTCTTAATCTTCCTCCTGTCTGTTTGCCTGTCTGTACGTCTGTTTCTTAGTCTTCCTCCTGTCTGTCTGCCTGTCTGTACGTCTGTATGTTTGCCTGTCTGTACGGCTGTCTGTTTGTCAGTCTGCGTTTTGTCTGAGGGTGCACACATTCTTTTACACACACACACACACACACACACACACACACACACACATATCTCTCTCTCTATGTGTGTGTGTCTGCCTTCAAAGTTTTATTTTGTGGTGATTTTTTCCCCCTCAAATCTTGGACAAAAATTAATTGATGATCAGAATGAAGTTGTAATTGGTTACCTGCACTTGTTTTTCCTCACTCTTTTGTCTCAGTTATATGATTAGTCAAGTGGGGAAATAGCATCTCTTCTGAGATCCAAGTAAAGGCCATTTATCTTCAACTTCTTCTGCCTGTGTCAACACTCAAATGTGTCTGACAATGTTTGGGTTAACATTGCTATCCAGCTAAAAATAGACCCATTGGCTGGACACAGACTGTATGAACTCCCTTGCAATCCCTTTTTATAGAAAAAAGGATCCCCAAAGAAAATAAGGCACAAAATCCCTTAGCCACTTATTTTCAACCTTTTTAAAGAAAAAATTTTTAACCACTATTATTTTTGCATATTTTCTTCTCTTCTGTATTCCATTTTCGCTGGCAGTGGTGGTAGCCACAAAATAAACTATTTATTCTTTTGGGTGGCAATAGACACTTTTAAATCTGCAGGGTGTCTTGCTGTTACCTACCACAAAGGATGAGTGAGGTTTCAAATAGTGCCGGGACCTCTGAAGAGTGCTCAACCAGGAGCCGAAACTCGAGTCAGGTTAGGTCAAAGGCATGGTCCTTACTCAAATATTCCCCTAATGCTGCCTTCAAAGTTTTATCTTGTGGTGATTTTTTCCCCCTCAAATCTTGGACAAAAATTAATTGATGATGAGAATGAAGTTGTAATTGGTTACTTGCACTTGTTTTTCCTCACTCTTTTGTCTCAGTTATATATATATATATATATTAATATATTCTTGCGTGCACAAGGGTGGGTGTGTGTGTGTATCTAAATGATAAATCTCCTTCCTGTGTGTGTGCGTGCATGTGTGTGTGGATAGGGGGGGGGTTTACCCCGGCCGTGTGTGTGTGTGTGTAGATCTCCTGGTCGTGGTGTGTGCGCGCGGGGGTGTGTATGAGTGTGTGTGTGTGTCTAGATCTTCCTGACCTTTTGTGTGTGTATCTCCTGACCTTGTGTGTGTGTGTAGTGTGTGTGTGTATCTCCTGACCTTGTGTGTGTGTGTGTGTATCTCCTGACCTTGTGTGTGTGTGGTGTATCTCCTGGCCTAATTTCCCGCTTTCCTACCAAGCAGACAAACTAGACTGAGGCCACTTGTCTGCTCTGAGTCACTGTCAACTGACACCTCCCCCCCCCCCTCCCCACACCTTTCTACACCACTCCACACTCCTTCACCCCCCCCCCCATTCCTCTCTCTCCTCCCTTTTCCTCTCCCTCTCTCTCTCTGTGACAGGGAAGCCAAGCTTTGTTGGGGGAGGTCGGGGTTTTGGGGTTTGGGTATCAGTTTATGTGGGGGTGGGGGTAGGTGGTGTGTGTTGTGTGTGGCAGTGCATTCCTTGGGAAAGACAGTGCGGGGGCTAGACGTGGTTCTGCAGACACTGCGTAAAAACACCTGCCCCCCCCCCCACCCCCCCCTTCCGTCACAGGCCACGTCCTCAGGTCCCCACCAGGGGTTGTGGGGAATGTCCTTAAGTGTGTTTCTCCCGCAAAAGCCCAACTCCAACTGGGTGAACCCAGATCCAAAAATAAAAGGGCAGCTCACTGTACAGTTGGTGTTGTACAACAAGGGGGAGAATGAAAGCCCACTGTACAGTGTGGTGTTGTACAGCAGTGAGGGAAAGCCCACTTACAGTGTGGGGTTTTACAGACAACGGGGAGGGAGACATGCTCCACGTACAGTGTGGGGTTTTTCAGACAAGAGGGAGCATGCTCCACGTACAGTTTTGGGGTTTTTTAAACAGACAGGTGAGGGGGGAATCTCCACTGAAAAGTGGGTTGGACAACAGACAGGTGAGAAAGACATCCCACTGTACAGGTGTGTTGTACAGGACAGGGTGGGGAGCATCCCACTGTACATGGGTTTTTGTACAGACAGTGGGGAACATTCCCACGTACGTGTGGTGTTGTACAGACAGGGGGGAACATGCCCATGAACATGTGGTGTTGTAAGACCCGTGAGGGGGGACATGCCCACTGAAACAGTTGGGTTTACAACAGGTTTAGGAGACTGCTCCACTGTACAGGGGTGTTGTACAGACGACAGGGAGGGAGGCCTGTCCTGTTTTTGGGACGAAAAAGGGGAAGGTCTCACGACAGTTTTTTTTTTTTTTTTTTTTTTTTTTTTTTACAACTGCCGTGGAAGGGAGGGAGGGAGGGAGGGGGAGGGGGGAGGGGGGGGGGGGGGAGGGGGAGAGAGGGGAAAAAAAAAACCGGGGGGTTTTTTTACTGGGAGAAAAAGGGGGCCCGGGGCCTTTTTGGGGCCATTTTCCCCAAAAAAGGCGGGGGAAAAAAAACCCCCACACCAGAAAGGCGAAAAGAGAGATCAGATGAGACAGAGATAGAGAAACATGGAAGAGAGAACAGAGAGAAGACAGAGAGAGAGAACAGAGAGAGAGACAGAGACAGAGAGAGACCAGAGAGAGAACAGTAGACAGAAGACAGAGCGACAGAGACAGAGAGAGAGAGACAGGGAGATAGAGACAAAGAGAGAGAGAGAGAGACAAAGAGAGAGACAGGAGACAGAGAGATATAGAGACAGAGACGAGACAGACAGGAGATAAAGAAAGAGAGAGAAGAACAGAGAGATAGAGACAGAGAGAGAGACAGAGAGACAAGATAGAGACAAATAGAGACATTGGAACAGAGAGAGAGAAAGAGAGAGAGAGACAGACAAATAGAGACAGAGAGGCAAGAAGAGACAGAGAGAGACAGAGAACAGACTGACACAAAGAAACAGGGAGAGAAACAGAGACAAAGACAGAGACAGAGAGACAGAGACAGAGAGACAGAGAGAGAGAGAACAGTGAGAGAGAACAGAGAGAGAGACAGGGAGAACAGGGAGAGAAGAGACAGAGAGAGAGACAGAGAGACTGAGACAGAGACGTGGAGAGAGAAGAAGAACAGAGAGAGACAGACAAGACAGAGAGAACAGAGAGAGACAGAAAAGAACAGAGAGAGAGACATGGAGATAGAAAGAGAGACAGAAACAGTGAACAGGAGACAAAGGGAGAGACAGACAGCGAGAGAATGGAGAGAGAGACAGAGGAGAGAACACAGAGAGAAAGAGAGACAGGGAGAGACAGAGATAGAAAACAAAGGGGAGAGAGAGCCAGAGAGACAGGGATAAATACAGAGAGAATAGAAGGAGAGAGAGAGCACACACACAGGCAGGGAGACAGGGAAGAGAAGACACAGAGACACAGAGACAGGAGAACAGAGAAAAGAGAGAGACAGGGATAGAGACAGACCAGAGACAGAGAGAGAGAGGAGAGAGAGAGGAGTAGAGAGAGAGAAGAGAGGAGAGAGAAGACAGGATAAGAGACAGACAGAGTAGACGAGCGATAGAGAAAGAGAGAGAAAGAGAGAGAGAGAGACAGAGAGACATAGAGACAGAGAGAGAGAGAGACAGAGCGCTAGCTATCTTTGGGTTTGGATGTCTCTTTGCCCTGAGATCAGGATAGTGTTCTGTGCAGTACCGGCAGTGCAGGCTAGGTCCCCAGCAGTATGCATGAATAATAATAATAATAATAATGTATGGAATTTATATAGCGCTGAATCTTGTAAAGCAACAAATCAAAGCATGACAGCGTGTGTGGCGCCAAACTTCTACAATACATGACCAAACATGCCGTGATGTTGTCACACACACACACACACACAACACCCACACACACACACACACACACAACACACACGCACACACAACAAACACGCACGCACACACGCATGCGCGCAAGCGCGCGAGCTGTTTGTTTTGTGTACGAATTTTGTATATTGTTTTGATTATTGCTTCTGTGTTGTTCTTGTTGGTTTTTATCTTTTTTTGTTTGTTTTATTCAGTTTGTTGTAAATAGGTTGAAATTTTTGTGTGTATGTGTGAGAGGGGGGAGCAGTTGTGTGTCCTTTAAAAAAAATGTTCTGTCTCCTTTGTTGTCTGGTGTGGTTTTTTCTTTGTTGCTTGTTTGTTGTATATGATGGATATATTTTCAAAATTTTTATTTATTTGAATGCATGTTTAATATTTTTCAGTTTTTTTGTTTAGTTTTTAAATTCCATGTAAATGCATAATTATTTCTTGTCTTTCTTGTTTTGAATTTATTAGATTGACATGATTATGCTTTTTTATTCAGTCCCTGCATAATATATCTTTTCCATCGCTTTTTTTCTTTAACTAGATGGTTTGATGAAAAAAGCAAAATGCACGCATATTCAATGTACCATCTGAAAATAAAATTTACTTTGACTTTGACACACAAACACACTCATCACTATCTCTGTCTCTGTCTCTGCCTCCTTCTTACTCTGTCTCCTCTCTCTTTGTCTCTGTCTCAGGTCTGTCTCGTCTCTGTCTCTCTGATGTTCTTATAGTATATTTTACACACACACACACATCTCTGTCTCTGTCTCTGCCATCTCTTCTACTCTGGTCTCCCACTACTCTTTTCTCTGTTCTGTCTCTGGTGTCTGGTCTCTCTCTGTCTCTCTCTGATGTTCTTATAGTATATTGTTTACTATAGCCAGCCATTTGATGCAGGTGTGTTGTGAGTGTGTGGTGATTGGTTAGTGAGAGAGAGAGAGAGAGAGAGAGAGAGAGAGAAGAGAGAGAGGGAGAGGGGAGAGAGGGGGAGAGCTGTGTTAGAGAGAAATCTCTCCATCTGTATCACCGACTAGTCAATAGACAGTAAACAAAACAACACAAAAAGCCAAACAAAACACACACACACACACACACACACACACACACACACACACACACACAACACACACACAGTTATACATTTACATTACATCTTTCTTAATAATAGCTCTATCAAGTAAAGATAGGAAAAACTACAACTCAGATCCTAACATCTTGAATGGGCTTACCAAAAGGCACCGTTATAGCACCAGTTCTATTTAATATCCTGTGTACATAACTACCTAAACATTGTCTCCAGAATGTTGTCCTAGTACAATATGCAGACGCACATATGCACGCTAGATGAATGTTACCATGGAACAAAACCATCGAAATATATTTAAATTAATGTTTAGTTAAAACCTATACCCACAAAGACCTTGATAATTTACATAAAAATATAATTTGAACATGGTCTAATTTACATACAGGAAAAATACGCCTAGTTCGAAACTATGTAAATCTAGCATTTGAACATGCTTAATGTTACTGTTAATTCTATAGGGCACTAATTGCAGTTCTTGTAGTTCATTTTGAATTTCAGTTTATTTTGTAATATGTGTTCCTGATCAGTTCATGTTTAGAACAATTCTTTCCTTTGTTATTACTATTTTATTACACACACATACGCGCGCGCCGTTGCGCGCGCGCGCAACACGCATACAAGGTCCACACACAGGACACGCACAAACACACTGAACACACACTCACGACGGAAACATCTTTTTCTCTCTCTTTGTGCTTTTTTACATCCATTCCCCGTGTGTAATTGCGGTTTTTGGTAAATTTATGTCATCTGTTTCCACTCGGCACACAATGGCCTACTCTTTCGAAAAGAGCGTAACAGGATTTAACGTGTGCGCAAGAATGTTCTGCGTGCGTTCGCACACGGTGCCCTCGGTTTAATATCTCATCCGCAGGATACACACACAAACACACAATACCCACACACATAAACACCACTCCACACATACACCAAACAACAAACACACGACAAACCAACCCATACACACACCATACACACTGACGAACTGCTCATCCGATCATTCTAACCATTCCTCAAACATTGCAAAACCTATCAGAAAGAAGAAGGTCCATTACCCGTTCGCAACTCATGCCATAGATATTAAAACTTTTCTTTCCCAAGCTGCTGAACGTCTATCAACAAATCCCTGACCATTACTGACCCGTCTAAACACTACAATACCGTCACTCATCCACTCTTGATGGAACATCGCTCCCCTACTGACCATCATCCTGCCTGACAGGCCCTGTGCACCAGGTACAAACCGTGACATCCTGGTCGCAAAACGCAAACGCCGACAACAAACGGGCAATGGCGAAAAACAAAATTGAAATAACCAACAAGAAACTTCTTCGTAACAATTCAACTAAGTCAAAACCTTAATCCATTCAGCAAAAACAAAGTATTTACTCTTCTCAAGTTCTCTTGATGCCACATCTATGAAATCCTCTCTTTTCCTCCATCCACCTGTTGGATCTGCAAGGCTAGCCCCTCTGCCTTCTAATCTACACCAAATTGAACTATCCTTCTATATTTTGTTTTTTGCATTCTTTTCTGACATCATACCGCAACAATCGCTTCTAGCTTGGATCAGACTCCTTTCCAGCTTGTAATTTTTGATCACTAAATTTTCGGGAACATTCCCTCCTGTCCTTGTATCAACCAGCAAGCGAGAAAGAAATCGAGACAATTCAGAAAGGAGGATGACAATAAAAATCATGCGATCTCAGACCCCATAAACCTGCTTCTCTTTTCGCGCAGGTACCCTGCCACAGCTTATACCCACTAACACAAAGAGAGTAAACTCATCATCTTGTTTCTGGAAATGTTCCTCATCTCTCAAGACTGCTTTAAGTCACACCATACTCAAAAAGCATGAGACCTTGACCCTAACATACCTTTAAGAATCACAGACCTTTTTCCAACCTACCTTCATCCTAAAGTCCATGAAAGAGAGTTTCTAAACAGCTCAACAACCACCTCTCTCCCACTGTCTTCTTCCTGCTGCGTTTCAGCAGTCCTGCCCTATCGCGCCAATCAAGCACTGAAACCACCCTAGTTCACACGTTAAACACGCTTCTACTCGCTTCAGACTCAGAGAAAAATCTCCCCCACACTCTACTCCGACTCATTCTGCAGCATTCGACACTATTGACCACTCTATCCTTGGCTCCCGCTTTCAAGAAACGTTTGTGTTACTGTACTAACCCTCACCTGGTTTAGCGCATACCTGACTGACCGATTCCCGACATCAACAGTAAACAAGATTCAGTCAGTAACTGCCAGACTGGAATGTGGAGTCCCCGCAGGGATCAGTTCTGGGCCCTGTTCTTTCACTCGCTACACCGCACCGCTTGTCACATATAATAAACCTTTTCCCCAATCGGATCAACCATCACGTTTATGCTGATACTCTCAGATTCAAAGTCAGTTGACACTCCTGAAAATCTGCTTCTCTCTGACAAATATAGCCTACTGCTTTCAAGATATCCCAAACTGGATATACAGAAGTTACAACTAAACGCTGAAGAAAACTGAGACCATCTTGTAGGAGAACAAAAACAAACCTCTCTTTCTTCCATTACAACAGCTTCCAATAGAATTCGGCAATGCTCAATCCCTCTGTACACTTCTGTAAAGTATCTTCTAGGAGTCATTATTGACAACCACCCCTCTATCAAAAAAACTTTCATCACCCAGACCTCAGAGTCGTGCTTCTATCAATTACGCGATATTAGTGCAATTCGAAAGTACCTTGTTTTAAAATAGATCAAATACCTGTTATTGTACATTTTTTGTTTATTATCATATTACGAATTATTTTTACTTTATAAAGTATAATATATCTGGTAGTTTCCTTGTAAAAAATCCTGGTTCGTCTGGTATCTTAACAACGTGGTGTAGGTTAAGTTGTTACAATAAATTACTCCCTTAAAGCGATAGGACCAACATCAAAACTCCGTGGCATCCTCATTCCATTCACGGTCTGGACTATTGCACATTCTCTTTTTGGCAGGTCTGCCCAGCTATATAAATTCATACATTATTATTATTAATTATTTAATTATTCCATTATCTAGTCCAGCTCCCTTCAAATCGAATTTAGAACACGAGCCCGACTAGTCCTCAGAAAGAACTAATCTGAGCACATTCCACCCTTTCTTGCGATCTCTCCACTGTTTTGCCTGTGCCACAAAGAATAAACTATAAGTTCAGTACTTCTCAGTTACAAATGTCTCACAAAACAGCACCCTCCTACCTTTCTGTGAAATGTCCCATCTGTAACACACCCCTTCATCGTTCCTTTCGCTCTGCTCAGATTTCCTTGTGCTTACAATCACTCTAGATTCAACCAGTCCACCTGTTGGCCATGACGCTCATGAACCGCATCTTTTCCCCCTCTTTTCTAACTGTCCCATCGATATTTGGAATGTGTGCCTCTCTAACTCTCTTTCTCTTCGGACCAAAACCTTCTTTTGACACTTTTTAAAATAATCTGCTGGGCCACAAGACATATTTGTTTCAAACCTAAGAATTTCCCTCTCCTGTTTTCATTACAATTACATTTAAGCTATCCCTGCTTTTCAACAGCCGAAAATTCTATCACCCTGCCAGTATATGTACGTGTGTGTGTGTTGTGTGTGTGTGTGTGTGAGTTGTGATGTGTGTGTGTGTTGTGTGTGTGTGTGTGTGTGTGCGTAGTTGTGTGGTGCATTTGGACTTGTTGAATTTTTACTTGCTATTGGTTGCATGACTGAATAAGAATGAGTGAGTGCAAGCGCTTTTGATATGTCCTGATCAAGATCTGACGCTATATAAAGCCTTTTATTATTATTATTATTATTATTATTATTATTAATATTATTTAATTATTATTATACACTCACCTGAACACACATATACACATACAACACCTGGACACATGTCATACACACATTACACATATACACACATACACATACACACACATTACACATACATACACACACGTAACACACATACACACACAAACACACACAATCACACACATACACACACATACACACATACACCACACCTGAACACACATATACACATACTGTACACAAAGGAAACATGGCATACACATACATACACACATTAACACTTAGAATAACATTTACACATACACACATACACACACCATATACACACATACACATATACACACCTACACTACACATTCATAAATGACACACACAATTACACAACATACACACCATCCAGTATTATATGTTGTAGTATGATTGAGAAGTATTATGTATCAATGTATGTATGTGAGGAAGGGTTATTCACTATATTTAGAATGAAGTTAAAATGCATTCCTTAACAAAATAGTTGTAAAGCATGTCAGAGTCTATGTGGCAACATAATTCCAATACTCATATTATATTTGGGTGCCCTATTTAATACCTTTTTTACCTACATTTCTGAACAGTCACTGGAAAATGTGTATGAAAATTCAAACACCTTTGCCATTATGGCCAGAAGTTTTATTGCATATCCACTTGAATATTATGTAGTTACTTTATGTTTATTCCATGTTTGCAACATTTCTGAGTTTATCTTTTGCTCCTGTTTAAAAAGTATTAACCTTGCTTTCTTCTATGTTTTTTTTTACACAAAATTACAACACTGAATGCTAATTGTTAACCTATTTCTCCTTCCAACTCTTGCTCTTCATTTTTTAACTTCCATAACTTTCTATTTCCTCGTCTAATAACACTTGTGACCATGACTTAAGTTGAAGAACAAT